>CM076570.1:795181486-795285191 GCA_034641835.2 Pinus albicaulis | reverse complement strand
GCAGAGTTATGACACAGTTGGAAGAAGCAGTTATGGAGTTGTATTTATTTTAACTCAGTTAGACTTAGTTGAGCTAGTTGTATCTAGTCTAACTGATTAATACACTAGTGAGAGTGGAGTGAATTAATTAGTTAATTAATTCACAAATAATAACTCATTAATCAACTGAACAATATAACAGCTAACTACAGTGCATGCCAGTTTCAGTGGAGACCAGTGGAGAGATAGGTGAAAGGGCAAGATAGACTATCTGATGTGACTACTAGTGATGCATCAATTGCATCTAAAGATAAATTGGAGTTTCCAATGATAATAATGCATTCAATGAGAGTGGGATTACATTGAATTGGTCTTTTTAATCATCTTGGATTGCGCAGTGGAGGCAGGCTAGCAGGAGGCAAAGATCGGTGCATTGATTTGCAAGATTGGTCCTAATTAGTGTATGATGATTGTACTGTACTGAGAGCTTGTGATAAGTTTTGTATGTTTGTATGAGATTTTCATATGATCTCCATGTTGCATAATATATAGTTGGGGTTTTCAGCTTCAGGATTTTCCGGTTAAAAACTGTGTTATGTGCGATTGAATATTTTTGTTTATGCTTCACATGTGTGTGCAATTAATTTTTCTGCAAAAGATTAACAAGTGGAATAGATTCAATATCTTGCATAAAGTTAAATAGTGTGAGATCAGGAGGATCTTGGACATATGGCTGCTTAGTGCATATAATTTCTACATGGTATCGGAGCATTGTTGATTGAAGATTGCAATTGTGAAGTGAGTTTGTGCTGGTGGAAAATTCGAATTTGCTGCAGGAGTTTCTTGGTGCAGCAGTTGAGTATACATTGAAATGTCTTTCAATGGGTTGCGGTTGGAGTATGCACTCGAGGGAAACTCTAACTACATAGCCTGGAAGGACAGGATGGAGGTGGTGCTTGAA
The DNA here is from genome assembly GCA_034641835.2 of Pinus albicaulis. Taxonomy (NCBI): domain Eukaryota; kingdom Viridiplantae; phylum Streptophyta; class Pinopsida; order Pinales; family Pinaceae; genus Pinus; species Pinus albicaulis. Next base: position 795,284,251 of record CM076570.1, on the reverse strand, counting down.
GATAATGGCTTGAAGGAATTCATCAAGAGAGATGTTCCTAAACCCACTTCGGCAGATGCTGTAGTACTTGACGCATGGCAAAATAAAGTAGCAAGCACGAGGAGGATTCTATTGGAAGGTGTGAGAGACCATATTGTCTCAAGCCTTCAAGTGAAAGCCACTCCATATGCTATGTGGAAGGCTTTGACAGATTTTTTCCAAAGAATAAGCGACCAGAGGAAGTTGGCGCTTAAAGACAAGCTCATAAAAATAAAAATGGAGAAGAATATTTATAGATTTGATGTAGATGAGATTTCTACAGAGATTCCTACTATTGGGAAGTGTGAGAAATTCATGCAATTGAAGCTTGAGAGGGAGCGGGATTTGCATGCAGGTAAGAGTGAACCTCGGGATGTGGAGTAGCCACAAGATGAGGATCATGGAGTGGGAGCAAACACTCATGCAGAGAAATTTTGTGCCAGTTGGGAAGAGGGAATGCATGCAGCTATACCACTAGGTGAGAGGTGGGGTGACATACATGAGTAATCCCAAGAGGATATTTTTGGGCAGGATTCATTGAGATAGTGTGAATCTCATGAATTGAACCTAGCTACGAGGTGCCCATAGAGCAGTAGCAGCATGATCAGTTGGATTGATGTAGGCAGATTAGAATGACAGTGTCAGACACTAGAGCGCAGTTCAGAGTTGACAGCAAGTGCAGAGTGCATGGGTGTAGAGTTCAATAGTGCAGTGGTTCCTGAAGGCATGTGTAGGTTGTACCAGCAGAAGTCGAATACTTTGATGATAGATGCATTAGATTGATTGAGTTATTTGGAGCCTTTTATTTTCAGAAGTGTTGCAGTAAAATTTTGCAGAGCGAATGCATGGAGTTGCATGTCGCATGCAAAGACAGTCCTTTCTTGTTGAGAGGGAGTGTTGAAGATTGCAACAAAAAACAGTGAAGGAGGCATCCTGAAACATCATCCTTGATCCTAGTTGGAAAATAACCACCTAAACTAGGTAGGGCCCACACAGGCTATTTTTAGGTGTATGTCTATTTTTAGACATGGTGAGCATATTATATATGTAGCAGGAGGCTATTTGTGGAGGGTTGATCAAGTTGGAAAAATATATGAGATTATATTTTTAAAATATTGGGCAAAGTCTATTTATAGAGCGCTGATCTAAAAATAGATGCATGTCGATTATTATTATCTCTTAATAATAATCTGACTCTAAACAACAACTTATTCTCTTGGAGCACTTCAGTTCAGTGCACATATGTGGCACATCAGCTGACAGAAGGAATTACACTATTCCTAATGGTTTACTAGAGCTATTGCATGGAAGATGTAGTTAGAACTCAAGTGGTAGAGTTATGGCACAGTTGGAAGAAGTAGTTATGGAGTTGTATTTAGTTTAACTCAGTTAGACTCAATTGAGCCAGTTGTATCTAGTCTAACTGATTGATACACTAGTGAGAGTTGAGTAAATTAATTAGTTAATTAATTCACAAATAATAACTCATTAATCAACTGAACAATACAACAGTTAACTACAGTGCATGGCAGTTTCAGTGGAGACTAGTGGAGAGATAGGTGAAAGGGCAAGATAGACTGTCTGTTGTGACTACTAGTGATGCATGAATTGCATCTACATATACATTGGAGTTTCCAATGATAATAACGCAGTAAATTAGAGTGGGATTACATTGAATTGGTCTTTGTAATCAGCTTGGATTGCATAGTGGAGGCAGGCTAGCAGGAGGTAAAGATCGGTGCATGGATTTGCAAGATTGGTCCTTATTAGTGTATGGCGATTATAATGTACTAAAAGTTTGTGATAAGCTTTGTATGTTTGTATGAGATTGACATATGATATCCATGTTACATAATACATAGTTGGGGTTTTCAGCTTCAGGCTTTCCCAGTTGAAAACTGTGTTATGTGCGATTGAATATTTTTATTTATGCTTCACATGTGTGTGCAATTAATTTTTCCGCAAAATATTAACAAGTGGAATAGATTCAGTATCTTGCATAAATTTAAATAGTGTGAGATCAGGTGGATCTTGGAAATATGCATGCTTAGTGCATATAATTTCTACAAATTATATATCATTCACACATGTTCAAATGCATAACATGTACCACATTTTGTTTGTAATTTGCAATTTCAATCTAGATTCATTTTAAATAACAAGTGACAAAACAACTTGAGTTTTAAAAACAAAACATAATATAAGATCGTCTAAGCTAACATTATATAGCAACATGTGATCATGTATACAAATTTTAACAAATAAATAAAAATGTACTTCAATCATTTTTACATATATTAATGAACCTAAATATGTAAAACCATCTATGATTGTTTTAAATGACACATAATCATGCAAAATGTACCTAAATATCACCTTTAATAGAAAAAATAATTATATAATATTCACACATGTTCAAATGCATAACATGTACCACATGTGTTTTGTAATTTCAAATTTCCATCTAGATTCATTTTAAATAAAAAATAACAAAACAACTTGAGTTTTACAAACAAAACACATAATATAATATCATCTAAGTTAGTTCATTAGAACAACATGTGATCATGTATGGAAAATTTAACAACTTAATTAAATGCATTTATGTACTTCAATCATTGTTACATATTCATGAACTTAAATATGTATTTAACCATCTATAATTGTTTTAAATGACACATTATCGTGTGAAAACTGTACACCTAACTATCACTTTTAATGGATGTATGTCATAATTATATAACATTCATACATGTTCAAATGCATTTAACAGGTACCAAGTGTTTTGTTATTTGAAATTTCAATCTAGATTCATTTTAAATAAAAAGTGAAAAAACAACTTGAGCTTTAAAAACAAAACATATAACTTAAGATCATCTAAGTTAGTTCATTATAACAACATGTGATCATGTATGGAAAATGTAACAACTAAATTTAATGAATTTATGTACTTCAATCATTGTTACATATTTAATGACTTCAATATGTATTTAACTATCTATAATTATTTTAAATGACACATGATCATGTGCAAAATGTGCCTAAATATCAACTTTAATAGACATCATAATGAACACTCCCACGTGTTCAAATGTGTAACATGTACCACATGTGTTTTGTAATTTGCAATTTCAATCTAGATTCATTTTAAATAGCAAGTGACAAGACAACAAGTTTTAAAAACAAAACATTTAATCTAAGATCATCTAAGTTAACATTATATAACAACATGTGATCACATGAAACATGTAGCAACTATCCAAAATTTAAAATCATTCAATAAAAGTAAATGTATTTCAACTATACAAAATGTAAAATATGTCCAAAATTTATATCATGAACAATAAAATTAAATATATAACAATGTATAGTGTTACAAGTATCAAGTTATATAGAAAATTAAATATGACTGCATAAATAATACTATCTATATAGAAAATTAAATTTAAGACTATCTTCAAATAAAATGTTGCATGTGCATCATCAAACAAATAGAGAATCTGGCTGCAGTTTATTTTCCAGCAGCATCCTAAGCTTCCTTGTGCTATCATCTGACGAATGGGGAACCTACAAAATGTGTGAACATTAAAATTTAATGAGAATTTAGATCTTCATAAAAACACAAAATGAAAAAAAAAATCATGCAATACCTCATGTACTTCCCTCTCCATTGTCCCATGTTGGTCGTCCATCAATGCATCCTTCACAGTAAAATGTACAATATATATATATATATATATATATATATATATATATATATATATATATATATATATATATATTCAAATGAAAATGCATAAACTAATGCAATATTATTAAAAAAAAGTTATACAACTTCTTATTCAAATTGTTTGGATGTTCCTATCTCCATCATACACTCCATCGCTAAAGTCCTTGGAGAACGGAAATCATCTCTAGAAACCTAAGATTCAAAAAATTTAAAACTTTAAAATAACTCAAGATCTAGATCTCATTTTTTAATGAAACTTTCACTTCAATTTATAACTTAAACGTAAGTGAAAAATTGAATACTTGTGACAGTGGATTTGGCACATCTCCTAACAGGGAAGAATAGGGTGGCTCTAAAGATAAATCATCTCCACAAAACTAAAATTCAAAAAAATTAAAATTGTAAAATAACTCAAGATCTAGATCTCATTTTTTGATGAAACTTTCACTTCAATTTGTAACTTAAAAACATAATTTAAAGGCTAAATACTTGTGACAGTGGATTTGGCACATCAGACGCTATCAGAATCTGTTAACATTTAATTACATAAATGCATGTGTACATAATTATTTATCTTAAAAATATGTCATCATGATACCGATATAATAATAGAATAATAATTGTACATGAAAATCATGAACACTTAAAAAAACATTAATATTTCCCAACATATCATCTTGATTGTGAGAACCATATTGATTGTGAGAACCTGAAGCTTGGACCGTGATATTATCAAAAATGTTGTTCATCAAGCGTGTTAACTGCAAATGGTGAACATATGATACATTTTTGTTAGATTAACATATAAAAATAAAAATTATATGTAAATCACAAATTACATTAAAATATTCACCCTAACCATTAACACATATCGATCCCATGCCCTCTTCCTCATGAATAATTAAGTCCTCCAAACCATTGCAAAAATTCTTTCATATGTTCTAAGCTCGTCAATATTCATTTTTCTATCTCATCATCTATATGATACAAAAAATTATTACGTGCATTCTCTCGTTCTCTTTGTCGATTCAGACCAATATCATTCCACTAAGTCTAGTCTGAACATTGTCTATGATGGCATCCCTTGCTTCTCGACTAATTTGAGAAGTGGAATCCATCTTTGATCTCAAAGTTCCTGCATAAAGAGGTTGGCTTACCAATGGTGGCTCGGGGTGAGGCAACTTTCACATATTCGACCTTTCCCAGGACCAAAAAATTCAGAGGAAAGGTTATAATAATTGGGTTTCATTCTCAAAAATAATTTTGCATAAAACAAATTTCAAAATAAAGAGGAACCTCATTCTTCCATGGTATTCATCCATAGACAACAAGGTGCCTATCATACAAATGGAAAGTTATATCACGGTGCTCGAAATATTGCACCCTTAGCATTTTATTTTCAGCCCTTCTTTGAAATTAAACATAGAGTTTTCCATTTCTTTTGTAACTATGTGTTTAACATATTCCCATGTATCGAGATGCATCCCTAATTCCTTTCTTTTCCTCATCACTTCTACAAAATTATCAGTGGTTGGCCCAAGATTTTTTTAAACATCTATAAGTGTGCTTAAAGAGTGCGTAACTATTTCTAAGCTTTCTCGACTCTCAACAGAGATTTTCAAAGATAGAAGATATTTCTTCAATTTTGAATAAAGATGTTCACACCTTTGTAATGTGCATTTTTGAATGTTTGTTTCGCAAGGCAAATTATAAATTTAAGAAGGATAAGTCATGGATGTTGTACAACCTTCTTCTTGAATAACGTAGTCTTGCCTACGTCTTTTTCGAGTGACATTTTTACCCTGTGCATCAATATATAAAATTATGTATAAATAAAAATACATGAACAAATTTGAACAAATTTTCTTTTTAACCGTAAAAAAATTATATAAATAATCTAAAAAATTAATAATTGAATGAAAATAATATTCAGATTCATGGCCACTTCGAGATGGCTGGGCAGCATCATCCCCACCCTGAGATGGTTGACAACCAGCATGACCACCCATTGATTGGCCACCACCCATTGGTTAAGAATCAACATGACCACCCATTGATTGGCCACAGGGTGAATGCATACCACCACCATCACGCGATTGACCACGACCTATTGATTGACCACCAAGGGAATGTGTACCACCACAACCCTCACGCGATGAGAGGGAAGCTTCATGAAAAAATATGAATTTATAATAAATTCAAAAATATATACATACATATGATTGATTAGATTGCATGAACCATACAACGATTGCGTGAACCATGGCTAGGCTCCATTGATGGAGTAGATACTCTTTTCCTCCAAACTGAAAAATAAAAAATGAAATTTATTAAAAAATAATTTAACTCACAAAATCGATAAAAAAATAAATTCCATATGTATACATGTATGTACATGGGGATAATATATATATATATATATATATATATATATATATATATTCAATAAAAAAATCAATTCCACATGTATACATGTATGTATGGTGATAATATTGTATATTCAAATGTCATTTAAAAACATTCACATTTAATATAAATACCATAAACATCCCTCGATCCATGATCCAGCTCTCTCGTAGAGGCATGGGATTCTATTGATGTTTGCCTTGAAGAATCACGTGCCAAATGATCATCCTCCCTTATATATATATGGATATCTACAATGGAAATTTACAATTATTTTTAAAATTACTATTTAAAATAAATTCAAAAGAATTGAAAATTTTGATGTAATTTAGTACACAAATGTTGAGCACAAACACAAATTATGTAAAACACAAAACTTTCAAGGCACAAATTTATGTGTAAAACTCACTTTAAACAAAAATTTGTTGAAGTCCTACACATTTTAATTTTATAAAACATGAATTTCACCAAGTTGTGCTTAAATTGTGGGAGCACATTTGGTATATAATTGAAAAAAACAAATGGTCATTAAAAATGACTCATTTATAAGTAAAAGACACACTCATATCAAAGATAGGTTATAATTTACATCAATACATTTTGAAGGAGAGTGCCTCAACACTAACTCATTTTTGAGAGATGAATCTTAAATTGGCATTGCCCCATACAATACTATTTCATTTTTTACAAATGAATCTTGAATTGGCATTTCCCCACACAATATATCATCAGACATCTTATTAACACTTGCACCATGTCTTATACTAAAAATTTGAAATTGTCTAAGAATAATTTTTTCTTTTCCATGCAGCTATTTTTGCCTCTTTTTCTTAACTTGGTACACATCTTTCATCTGGTTGCACACAAGTTCAGAATTGGTGAAAACTATAATTTGTTTCATTGTTTGTTGTTCTTCCCAGTAGATTCATTTTCATTTGGATGACATTTTTAGTCACAATATTGCAAATCACATATGTAATCACTGCTTTCCCTATATTTGGATAACAAGAAACATCGATGCATAATGTACATTTTTCAACCATCTTTAGTGGGATTTTTTCTCCCTGAAAAAAGAAAAAAACAAATTCAATAAAATATATTAAATGAACATTTATTTCAAATTCCTTACATTTTATGGGAGAAATGAGATACATACATGGTTTTCCTTAAAGTTTATGGGATAAAATAAATGACATGTACATGGTTATGGTATCCAAAAAAATAGCAAATTCCTTAAAGTTGATGGGATAAATGACATGTACATGGTTAAGTTTATGGGACAAATGGCATGTAAATGGTTAATTTTGTGGGATAAATGACATGTACATGGTTATGGTATCCAAAAACAATAGAAAATTCCTTAAATTTTATGGGAGAAATGACGTGTACATGGTTAAGATTATGGGAGAAAAGGCATGTACATGGTTAACGTTTATGGGAGAAATTACATGTACATGGTATCCAAAAGAACTAGAAAATTCCTTAAAGTTTATGGGAGAAATGACATGCACAAGGTTAAGTTTATGGGAGAAATGAAATGTACATGGTTTCCAAAAACACAAGGACCGTCCCTGCAAATTTAGCTATATAAGTTTCATAAAGGTGATAGACATGTGAATTTGAAATAATCCTTGCATTTAGCTATAAATTTTATAAAGGTGATAGACATGTATAAAGGTGATAAACATGTGATTTTGAAAGAATCCTTGCATTTAGATATAAGTTTTATAAAGGTGATAGACATGTGATTCTAAAAGCATTTTTGTTGTTAAATGAGTAACAACACATCCTATCCATTATGGTTGGTTAGGTGATAGTGGACCCCTATGAGGTGATAGGCACACTTACCTAAAATTTTTATAAAGGTGATAGACATGTGATTTTGAAAGCATCCTTGTTTTATTTTCTAATTGCTCGGTTTCTAAGAAATGACATGTACATGTGGTTTCCAAAAACACTAGCAAATGCCTTAAATTTTATGGGAGACAAGAAAAATTACACTGGTTTATCTCCTCTTTATGGGAGACAAGAAAAATGCCACTGGTTTGTCCTCTTTATCTCCCATTTCTTTCTAAGGGTTAGATGGATCATTTAAAAGTTTTCCCGGACTTGAAACTCTTTATTTACTTACCTTGAGTCCAATGAATTGGATGTATACTGATTATGGGATTCTCATGTTGCTTTTATTTTCTATTAGTGTTGATAGCCTTCGTTCTACTTACTATAATTACCATTTTCCAGCTACTTCAAAATTTAGATTCACTCTAATCCAATTAAAGGAGATGTCTCATGTTTTGGAACACCTTGCAAAATGTTTGTATTCATAAATGAGAACATTCATCAAATTAAAAACGAAATTATTTGTAGTTTATATCCTAGATATGAGTCCAATTGTCAAAGTCAAGTCCAAAAGAATTTGGAAGTCCATTTGTAGTTCAACTTCTAAGTGGCAAGAAGTGGAAGCATAAAAACATTAGATTCTATCTCATTTTCCTCTAAATTTTATATATTTAATCCAATTATTTTATTGGAGAGATAGGAATAATCTATAAAGTTTCGAGTTTACAAAGGTTGAGAAGAAGAAAAGGAAGAACAATGCATAGCAAGACTAATTTTGTGACTTATTTCTCTAGCTTAAATTTAAATTACCATTATCCTGGGTACAGTTCACAAGAACCTAAAATCCAAGGGCCATTTCTATAAAAAAAATCGATATCACTCGATAGTGAAAATTGGAAAGGGAAATATTCTTTGCCACATCCATGGAAGTTTGAAAAGGACTTATGCGTGTAAATGAAATATCCAATGTTTCTTAATCAATCCCTCGAGGATTTTATTATTATACTATTATGTAGTAAAAATATTTCCACCAAAATGTGGTCTGTGATCTGCATGATAAAAAGACTTATTTTCTACATTTATGGAGAGGAATTTAAGTTTAGATACTTCTTATGTTTTCCTAACAGACATACCTTAGAAGTTGCAAAATATTTTGTAGCTTTCTAAGAGGAATTTGCAGGAAGCTTTTCCAAAGATTTGAATTTTTTTTCGAAAGATGAAAAAGGAGGGCAAGTCACCCTCTCTACGTTCGAAAAACCATTTTAGTTTCTCAGCTCAAAGTTCTTAAATACAAAATTTATGATCTAGAATTATTTTTAACTATATGAAAATGGATTAGGGAAACAAACAAATTATCATGTAGGACTTAAATAAAAAATCACATTTGGAATCACAATTATTGATATGATGGCTATGCTATTGTTGGAAATGAAAGTTCCACCTTGCACAAAGACCATATTTTAGTTGACATAGAATGATAAAGGAAGGGTTTTTTTTTTTTTGATATAGAGAGTGAGAAAGGATGATTGTCATTTTTTAAGTACTTGATTTAAAATAATTATAACTGGCCAAGAAATACTGCCTCTATAGGAAACTTAACTACTAGGAAATTCAGAGTTCAAATTCAGAGTTCAAACCTACTAATAGCCTGCAGTTGGTATAATTGTTAGGTGGAGAGGTTTAGTCTCCATAGGTCTCAAATTTGATAATTACACTGCCGAATTGTCATCAAAGTCCTATGGAATGTGTCATACGTTTTATATATTGAAACATAACTTTGTCGAGTTTGACCAGTAATTTCACCAACTTAACTGATAGGAAATTCAGAGTTCAAATTCAAAGTTCAAACCTACTAACAACCTGCAGTTGGTCTAATTGTTAGGTGGAGAGGTTTAGTCCCCATAGGTCTCAAATTTGATAAGTACACCGTTGAATTTTCATTAGATTCCTATGGAATGTGTCATACATTTCATCTATTGAAACATAACTTTATTGAGTTTTACCAGTAGTTTCATATATTGAAATTAACTTTGTCGAGTTTGAGCAGTAATGCTAATTTCAAATGGATTTTGAAAAGGAATGGTAATTTAGGAAATAATTTTGGATGGATGTTGATTTTTTTTTTTGGTTTTTTATATTCTCCAGTGTTCTTTCACATGGTGTTAAAATTTAGAGGTGCATAAGTAAGCATGAAAAATGAGATTAAGCGGATATCATATTCAACTCTACAAAATATAAAAAGATATCATTTCTTTCCTTGGCCATATATTAGCTTTGTTATGTATAATACACTCTTTTTGTCACTTATGAAACATATCTAGTCTAAATTGGGGTGAATATCAATATCATGTAGCCTCTCTAATGATTTTTTAGTTGGTACTTGGAATCATGTTCTCTGGTTTACTTTCAGATATGGTTAAAATTTAGAGGTCCATGAGTGAGCATGAAAAAATAGATTAAGCAGAGAGAACATTCAAATCTACAAAATATGAAAATATATCATTTCATTTCTTAAATATAAAAAGCTATCCTTTCATTTCTTGACCAATTATTAGGTCTCTTATGCATATTACACTCTCGCTCAATCCGAAAAATTAAAAAAATTATATAGACTTTAGAGCTACTCCAAATGCATTTATTTAATTTTAAAAAAAAAATTCATTGTTTTCTAATACAAAATTATGTAAATATAGAGAGACAGAAAAATTAGAAAATTTATATAGACTTGAGAACTACTCCAAATGCATTTCTTTAATTGAAAAAAAATCATTGTTTTCTGATACAAAATTATGTAAATACAGACAGATAGACAAATCCACATTTCACAGAGATTAAATAATAGGACTGTACACCAAACCTTATACAATATAGAGAATATAAATAAGATAAGAATCACAAATATTAAATAACAGGACTATACACCCAACCTTATACAATATAGAGCATATAAATAAGATAATAATATATCTATATTTTATTTATTTTGATATATATATATATATATATATATATATATATATATATAGATATAAACCAAGCATCATTGAATCTTAAATCACTTTTAAAATCATTGACTCATCAAATTGAAAGACTGCTAAGTCTAATCAAAATTCCATCTCATCGGAACGCTGCTGACATTTCTATACGAAAATTACTTGGATCTTTTCTAGTTATGAATCCAAATTCTCCATGGAGCTTCAAATTATATACGAAACATATTGATGATTTAATGATGTATTTAATGATGCTTAAATGCCTAGAGGAATTAATATTACAATTAGACCTACTGAAATGAAACAATAAAAGCAGCCTATGAAAGTAAGATAAAGTTGTAAAGGACCTTAAGACAGAACAGAGAAAGAAATAATGAGGGCATGAAAACTCTAATGAAATGAAAGAATAAAAGAAACCTATGAAAGTAATATAAATTTGTAAAGGACCTTAAGAAAGAATAGAGAAAGAAATATTTAGGGCATGAAAACTCTAAGATAAGAAGGTTATACTGCCCCAATTAAGAAATCAAGGTGCCCAAGTCTCCATTTGGAAAGAGAATATAGTTAAGGATAAGAGGCCAAAAGAACATGATAGTTTATAGGTAGATTTCCTCACGATACCTGTATAAGCCAAGGAGCAAAAGATATTTTCTTTTACAACTCAATTATCCCCAGGAAGAGGGCCTTGAAGATTCTCAAGGAACCCACACAATAAAGAGAGATTTGAACCAATGGACAAGAGTTACAACATACCCATTCTGTGAAAAGCCATTTCAAACAAACGTTCAATTCAGAAATTTGCAATTTTGTAGAATAAATAATAGGACCATACACCTAGCCTTATACAATATACAACATATAAATAAGATAAGAATAAAAAATATTAAATAAGATGATTATACACCCAACCTTATATAATATAGAGCATATAAATAAGATAAGAATATATCTGTATTTTATTTATTTTCATATATATATATATAAACCAAGCATCATTGGCTCTTAAATCACTTTCAAAATCATTGACTCATCAAATCAAAAGACTGCTAACTCTAATCAGAATTTTGTCTCATCGAAAAACTACCGACATTGCTATACAAAAATTTCTTGCATCTTTTTTAGTTATGAATCCAAATTTTCTATAAAGCTTCAAATTATATATGAAACATATTGATGATTTAATGATGTATTTAATGTTGCTTCAATGCCTAGAGGAATTAATCTTACAATCAGGCCTAATGAAATGAAATAATAAAAATAGCCTATGAAAGTAAAGGACCTTAAGAAAGAATATAGAAAGAAATTGTCAGGGAATGAAAACTCTAATGAAATGAAACAATAAAAGAAACCCATGAAAGTAATATAAAGTTGTAAAGGACCTTAAGACATAATAGAGAAATCAATTGTGAGGGCATGAAAACTCTAATATAAGAAGGTTATATTGCCCATTTAAGAAATCAAGTTGCCGAAATCTCCATTTGAAAAGAGAATATAGTTGAGCTGGATAAGAGGACAAAAGAACATGATAGTTTAAAGGTAGAATGCCTCAGGATCTATTTACAAGCCAAGGAGCAGAAGAGAGTTTCTTTTACAACTCAATTATCCCCAGAAAGAGGGCCTTGAAGCTGCTCAAGGAACCCACACAGTAAAGAGAGATTTGAACCAATGGATAAGAGTTATAGCATACCCATTATGTGAAAAGCCATTTCAAACATACGTTTAGTTCAGAAAGTTGCAATTCTGTAGATTAAATAACAGGACTATACACCCAACCTTATACAATATAGAGCATATAAATAAGATAAGCATCATAAAGATTAAATACAGAACTATACACCAAGCTTTATAAAATATAGAGCATATAAATAAGATAATAATCTATCTGTCTTTTATTTATTTTCATATATATATAATAAACCAAGAATTATTTACTCTTAGATCACTTTCAAAATCATTGAATCAGAAAATCGAAAGATTGTTAAGTCTCTTAATCATGGATCAATATAATATGGAGATTTTATTAATTAATATGGTTTACAAAGCACTCTATCCCTCAATTAATATATCTCTCTTCTTAAAAAGATCTAATATTTATTGTTATGTTGCTTACAAACTTGTCTCCAAACCTTCTACCGGGGGTGAAAGAGCTTGCTCGCTCTGAATTGCAGTGAGTAGGAGCTTTGATCTGGCTCCAAGGTTTCCCATGATAATTCATATATAAATGGCTTGTTTGATCCCAATATAAACAACCAGTTGGGGGATTAGATTTATAAGCCATGCTCATTTCTTATTATTATATTATGCATAGTATTTTTATTATGTATAGTGACAGCAATCAAGAAATGGGCAACTCATATAAATGTCTCGATTCACTAAGTCTAATGAGAATTCTATCTCATCGGAAAAGGGAAAAGGGCTGAAAAGGAAAAGGGACATGAAGCTGCTCAAGGAAATCACACAATAAAGAGATATTAGAACCAATGGATAAGAGTTATAGAGTAACCATTATGTGAAAATCCATTTCAAACAAACATTCAGTTAAGAAAGTCGCAATTATGTACATTTTCACATACAGACAGAAGCCAAAGGACTGTGCACCTGAAAATAGACAAAGAACGTCGAGGAGGAAGAGGAGGAGACAATGAGACATCGCATGCTGAGCAGGCAGAGCAGCCAACAAGGAGGAAGAACGAGCACCTCGAGGACGCAGATCAGACCAGGAAGAATGAGCACACTGAGGACATAGAGCATATCCCAAGGATCCTACACAAAACCTACAAACACAAAAAACTGAAAATAAGATTATAACAAGAAAAAAAACCATAAAGAAAAACAATAACAAATTTACAACCTCTAATTTACCTTCACACCTTCGCTTGCTCCCCTGCTGGCCCCTACTGGTTCAATATCAACACAACACACCTAAATGATAATGGAAATCTCTCAAATGGAAACACAAAACAAAAATCGCAGAGCTCTCCAATGGAAATGCAGCACAAAATTGATTGAAAACTTATTGTGGTCTGGGAGCTAGTATATTTATAACAAAAAATTTGGCTGAATTATAATAAAAAGTTCGACTAAACTAACAATCCATCCAAACTAATAGTTCGGCCAAACATTTGTTGTCAGTTTTCCTATCTCCAGCCAAAAATATGTTTACCCATGGCGTCAGTGTTAATGGAAAAAAACAGTTCGGTCGAAGTGATTTCAAAACTTCGACCAAACTTTCTAAAAGTTCGGCCGAAATTCATAGAAGTTCTGCTAAAATTTTCAAACGTGTTTCTCATGAAAGTGTAACCTACCTTCGCATTTTTACCCATTACGTATAACTCAATTTCTCATTAACTAGATCATTAAAATAAATAATGAGTTTGAATGTTGTGTTATGCATTAAAACTTGTGTATATTCATAATCTCTAATTTATGTTTGAATAAATGTTGATTGGTGCCTTGTTTCCATATTATATGGTAGAGAGATGTGTACAGGTTCCATCATCCACCCTTTCATGCACTCTCATTGAGATTTTTGATATATATATATATATATATATATATATATATAGATATATATATATATTCTTTGTGGTTGTGAAATTATATTTGAACTACCATGGATATTCCACTAGAAGTTTTGACACAACAAGACTGATAAAAAAACATTCAAATCCAAAATTTATACCATGAGGGTTAATTTTTCTTTATATTTATGGATTCATTAAATTATAGTTTTCTTCTAATGCATAAAAAATATACAAATTCATAAAATAGAAACAAATAGAGAAATCACTCACAAACCATAATAAAATCAAGATATGACCTAGGAAACCCTTTCCGAAGAACACCTAGTTCGAAGGTGAGGTTTCTTTTCTCTCTCTTCCTTTGAATGGAAATGGTCCAAATAAAGTGGAATGATACATGTGGCGCATAGGATGCTACATAAAATAAGGCCTCTTTGTATTTCCCTCTCTCTATCCACTCTTAGATACTCTTCTTTACTATGGAATAAAATTTTATAGAACATAATCAAAGCCATTTCATCCTAATCGGCCCAATTATAACATAGTTTGATAGCTACATATGGATTAAATTTAACTTATTCAACCCTAAATATGATATACAAATTTAATTTTCTAGATTATTATTCATAATGGTCATGTGTCTAGCCCCTTTCTCATAATTATTGGTGTTTATGTGGCATCCTCTGAAATCATTGTGCACAAACAAGGAAGGTCAAATTTTGTGGGGCATAAATTTTGCATATAGACTTTTTTTGAGGTCATTCTTGTGTTGATGGAAATATATATAAGAATAGAATAGTGCTAGGTTTTTGGTTTAAGTGGGGTTTTTCAGGCCCAAAAAACTTTATTTGATTCCCCAAACTACCTTCGAAATTTTTTAAACCCTGATTTGCCAAAAGAGGACCTACAGGTAAAAATGGTTCTATGAGTTGATTCCACCATTTTTCCACTTTGAAAGGATCAACGTGGATGATAAATAGCACAATGATCCAATCCATATCAAAAATTGAAATAATAGTGTTATGCATTACAAAAACAATCTAAATAAGAATAATATTTTAGAAGATGTTGTATGAACAAAATGATGGGACTGTTATATACAAAAATGAAGGCATCCTTACACTTACAAATATCCCTTCTTTTTTTTTCAATCAACATATAACCATTCCACAGTATAGGGATTCAGCCTTATTATCGTGTAAGTAGTTAATTACCTCCATCGATCAACATAAAACCATAAAAATATACATAGCATTTGTTATGGTGGTAAACAATATGAAAGAAAGATGTTTTTACTGTACTTAATGCATGGATCTGCTAGGAATGTGAATCTTCTCATAATTAATTAATTTTTGGGTTTAATAAAAAAGTGTTTTATATCTTGAGTATTGCTTGAATACATATACCTTGAATGTAAAGATATGGTTAACGTTGGAACAATAAAACTATATATTTTTTAGTTATTCATTATTTTCGTAATGGTCTAGCACCTTGAGCAAAAAACCCAAATAGTGTTAGCATTAAATATTGATTAAAAAATCGAGATCTTATTTTCGATATTGAATCCATATGGAATAATCATAGCCTCAACTAGTTTATGAATTGTATAGATTACATTTTATTCCAAAGTAATAGTTTTTGGATAATGAGATGGATGGGCCATAGATCCACCATATATGAATCATATGGCATCAAACCTCAAGTTTAAATGAGTTTCTTGTATGGTAAAAATCCATTATGGATATCAAGGCAAAGTATAGCCATTGTTGCAAGGTCCGGAGAGGAGTAGAAAACCAAGAATGGTAGGGACCTGTCATGGAGAATATGTTTAGGAGGACATTGAATTAATTGTAGCTAGTTGATGTAGACCATTGTTTCAATGAAAAGGATGGTAACACAACTAATAATGAAGGGTAATGAAGGAAATTTAGCATATTTTAAGCATAAAGAACACAAGTCTAACCTATAAGAGCCAAAGAAATGAAGCTTGGAAGCCTAGAAAATGATATTTGGTTTCCTCAACTTCTAGTTTTCCTTTTGGAAGTTTAAAAAATATGAATGTGCGATGGTCAAGTTAAATTTATAACACTGAATAAATAACTTAAACAATTGGAATTTTATTCTTTGCTTTATGAAATCAAATAAACATAAGAGATTTCATTTTCGTGTTTGAATATTATTGGATATGTTCTAGTATGGTGGGAGAACTGTGTGGATGGATTGAGGATAGGTACATATCCCATTTTTACATAATGGGATGACTTTAAGACATTTTTTAACTTACAATTTCATTTAATAGGCCAAAAAGAGGACTAACTCATGAAATGATAATACATTTTACAAGAATAGGGACAAAGTGCATACTAATATGCTTTTAACTTTTGGAAGCAACATAAATCCCAAGAAGAGATTAGAAAGACAAGAGACAAGAAGATTATAGCCATAGCCTAAAAATGGATCGATACTAATATGCATTTCAAACATCATTATGTAGAATACTACATGGATGAGAAGTGTTAGAAACTTCATCTGAAACTGTGTCTAAAGTGGCACAATTCTAAGAAAGGACAAAATCTAGCTACCATGGAAAAACTTATAGTCATTGAAGTCACCTCCGATGTGGATGAAACGATAACACTACATTTCAAAAATAAATGGAAATAGCAAACATGAATTCTTTTTTGAAAATCAAATCTCAAGTGAAGGATTGGGATATAAATGCTATGTTTGACAATAGTTCTTAGTATAAACTGATTTTTTGATCCTTAGTATTTGAGTGTTAATCCTTTTATATTGATTTATTACATTTATATGTTATATTCGTATTGTAATTTAGACACAATAACTACAATTGTAACCTTTGTCTCTTATATATACCATGGAGACCTAGTTTTAGAAACCATCTCATCTTGTAGATTTATTATATTATAAAAGGAGCTTTCCCATTTAAGAGACTTGTAATTCATTCTTATATCCAACTCTCAAGGTATATATTTACTCATAATTCTATTTTTAATAAATTTGGTTTTTGATTACCTAACATTTTGTATAAGACGTACAATCCTAGAGTTTTTCTCCTTTAAATGAGTCACGTTGGAAATTTGACTATAATGTTTTATTTTAGGAAGTTTTTGAAAATAATTTTTTCAAAGATTGAGAAGACATATTGAAGTAATTATGGTAAAAATTTTGGGTGCTGGTTCACTACACTTTCAACTTTATAGCATGTGAAATTGAGGGTTTTTACCTAGTCCTACAACTATTCTCAAGAAAGTGTTCATGATAAAACAATTGCAAATTGTCTTCTATATATAGTGAAATTTTAAGGATATAACGGCGACATTCCATGAAACATTTGGTAACTTAATTTATATTTTGATTCTCTATAATTTTAAATTTATAGGTTGTGGAAGTTAGGGTTTTTTACTAATACTAGAACTAGTCTCAAACAAGTGGTATGTGAAAAATTAGACATATTTGATTATATAAATAGCTAGTTGGATTACCATTAGTTTCATTAGAAAGGGGATGGACCGTAGTGTTTTGATCCAAATTTTATATTCGCATAAAAAAAATTTGACCTGTGGTATTCCATACAAGTTCACTCTTAGATAAGGCCAAGAATCAACAAGTTTTGAGAAAGTTGATATAGCCTTCACTTGGCGAATCAAATTTTGGTCAAACTTATGACATTGTAAAGAAGAAGTATCATAGTATTATAGGTCAAAATTAGAAAGATACATATGGATAAAATTTAGCTAGCAAAACAATCTCCAATTCAAAGTTTTAAAGGTGCATAACTTACAATTGTCATAAATTTGATTAGAATATATTTTTTTAATTATTCAAAAAATGTAGTGAATAAAAGAAACAGAAATAAACATTATTGTTATCCCACATAAAAACAAGTGTTGTAAAAAATTATACAACAATCATAGCTTCAAAGCGCTCAACCATAACTCATAATGTGAAGAGATATAAAACTAGATATTCAAATTATGACTCATGAAGTGAAGAAATATAAAACCACATATTCAAATTAGTGAAAAAATTAATTTAGTAAACACACAAAGATATATAGAACCAAATAAGAAAAAAAACCATATAACAAAAAAACAAAACGAAATATAAATAAAAAATAGAAAAATCAACAAATTCCATATTAACCATGGGATAACATACCATAAATGAAGGGCTCCCTCAATATTATAAATCTTGAAAATGGGGAAGCAAACTGGAGAATATTTTAACAAATATGGAAAACGCGACGATTGCGTCTCAAAATTATAATTATACATCATTCCAAGATCCACATCCATGGCATTCAACTTAGCACCAAGAAATTACTTAATTCCCCAAATTCGTATGACTAAATTTGATGATAAAAATCTCATAATATGGATATTATGGATGTTCTTTTTTGTCTCAAAATTATAATTATCCATCATTCCAAGATCCATATCCGTGGGCGTTCAACATAGCACTAAGGAATTACTTAAATTCCCAAATTGATATGACTAAATTTGATAATAAAAATCTCATAATATGGATATTGTGGATGTTCTTTTTTTATTTAAAACTGATCAATTTATTTAATACCAATATCTTTATAAATAGAAATTGATTTTATTATATTTTACTTCATTTTTTTAAAATCAATTAATAATATATTAAAACAATATAAATCTTTGTTTAAAAAATTTGTGCAATTACCAAAAACATTCAACAAAACGTTTAATGATATATACTTTAGAGGTTGATTACTTTCCATAAAAGCCACATCAAATAAAGGGTATGGAATTGACCAATTGAAAACCAATGTCTAAAGATCCTTTACATGCCGTAATCATGCTTTAGAAATGAGCACTAACGCGGAGGTGTTTGAAAAGTTTTGAATATAAATTAAATTTGAAATTTGTTTTGATTGTGATATGGGTAAGGATGAGTTAGTCAAGCATTTGGGTGGAAGTAACATGGTGTTTGAATAATATAAACCATGATAATGACCACTATGAATTCGTTATTTATAAGAAATTAGTGTTGTATGACAAACTATATATTTATAGTCAAAAGTAATTGAATTGGGTTGAGAAATTACACAAAATTAAGTGAAATATAACATCGTTAAAGTGTAATATATATATATATATATATATATATATATATATATATATATAATTTCTCGTATTTATTTTAATTAGTTTAATTATTTGAGTTTTATATTATTTTCATTATATTAAATAGTTTGTAGATGTCAATCAAATAATGTATGTAAATATTTGGTTACAGTAGATTTCAAGGTTTTGAAGCTTTTTAAAAGGAATATAAAGGATTGAGTGGAAAATTTACTTGGGTGGATCTTATTTCCAAGGTTCATATCTCATTTATCTAGGGGACAATGGACAAATTTGCCTATGTCCTTAGGAGGAATAATATCTCTGTTTCTTTCAAACCTCTCTGCACTATTAGAAATTCTCTTGGGTCTCTTAAAGACCCTATCGACTCTAAGGATGTGAAAGGGGTTTACATGATTACTTGCTCTTGTGGAACTCCTTATATAGGAGAAACAGGTCGATCCATTAGGCTAAGAATTCGGGAGCACGCTACGGATATTAGACATAATTGGTCTCGTACCTCAGCTCTTGCTGAACATGTGGAAAAACCTTGCCACCATGTTTGTATTGAAGGCTCTAAAGTCGTTGCTAGGACAAATCAATTCCACCATAGGAAATTGAGGGAGGCGATCGAAATTGAACGACATGTTAAGAATCACAACCGTTATGATGATTGGAAATTAAGTAAGAGTTGGACCCCAGCTCTTACCAGGTAATATTTATTAAAATTTTAAAATTTGTATGTTTTATTCTATTTTTATTTTAATTAATTTATTGATTTATTTATATTTTTAATTAATTAATTAATTTATTTTATTTTACTTTACTTATTTATCTATTTAGTTAGTTGTTAAATTTTCCCCCTTCCTAGATATCTTTATTTATTTATTTTTTGCTTTAGTTATATATTAATTAATTTATTTATTGATTTATTTTTATCTAATCAATTAATCGATTTTATTTTATTTATTAAATTAAGTTTTTACTCCTTAATACCTATTATAATTTTAATAAAATTTTAATTAATTAATTAATTATTTTAATTTTCTTTAGTTTATTTATTTACCTAAGAAAAGAATTTACCCCTCCTAAGTTTCTTCTTAGGTTTCTCCATTTATTTATTATTTTATATTTTCTAGTTATATATTATTTAATTGATTTAATACGATATTCTTAAGGGTTTACTGGAGCTATTGCATGGAAGACTCAGTTAGAACTCAAGCGACAGAGTTATGACACAGTTGGAAGAAGTAGTTATGGAGTTGTATTTAGTTTAACTCAGTTAGACTCAGTTGAGTTAGTTTTATATATTCTAACTGATTGATACACTAGTGAGAGTGGAGTGAATTAATTAGTTAATTAATTCACAAATAATAACTCATTAATCAACTGAACAATATAGCAGTTAACTACAGTGCATTGCAGTTTCAGTGGAGACCAGTGGAGAGATAGGTGAAAGGGCAAGATAGACTATCTGTTGTGACTACTAGTGATGCATGAATTTCATCTACATATACATTGGAGTTGCCAATGATAATAACGTAATCAATGAGAGTTGGATTACAATGAATTGGTCCTTGTAATAAGCTTGGATTACACAGTGGAGGAAGGCTATCAGGAGGCAAAGATCGGTGCATGGATTTGTAAGATTGGTCCTGATTAGTGTATGACGATTGTACTATACTGAGAGCTTGTGATAAGACTTTTATGTTTGTATGATATTTTCATATGATCTCCATGTTACATAATATATAGTTGGGGTTTTCATCTTCAGGCTTTCCCAGTTAAAAACTGTGTTATGTGCGATTGAATATTTTTGTTTATGTTTCACATGTGTGTGCAATTATTTTTTCCTCAAAAGATTAACAAGTGGAATAGATTGAGTATCTTGCATAAAGCTAAATAGTGTGAGATCAGGTGGATCTTGGACATATGCATGCTTAGTGCATATAATTTATACATGGTATCGGAGCATTGTTGATTGAAGCTTGTAATTGTGAAGTGAGTTTGTGCTAGTGGACAATTCAAATTTGCTGCAGTAGTTTCTTGGTGCGACAGTTGAGTATACATTGAAATGTATTTCATTGGGTTGTGGTTGGAGTATGCACTCGAGGGAAACTCTAACTACTTAGCCTGGAAGGACAGGATGGAGGCGGTGCTTGAAGATAATGGCTTGACGAAATTCATCAAGAGAGATGTTCCTAAGCCCACTTCGGCAGATGCTGTAGTACTTTACGCATGGCAAAAGAAATTAGCAAGGACGAGGAGGATTCTGTTTGAAGGTGTGAGAGACCATATTGTATCAAGCCTTCATGGGAAAGCCACGTGGAAGGCTTTGACAGATTTGTTCCAAAGTAGAAGCCACTAGAGGAAGTTGGCGCTTAAAGAAAAGCTCATAAAAATAAAAATGGAGAAGAATATCTATAGATTTTATGTAGATGATATTTCTATGGAGCTTCCTACAGTTGGGACGTGTGAGAAAGTCATGCATTTGAGGCTTGAGAGGGAGCGAGATTTGCATGCAGGTAAGAGTGAACCTCGGCATGTGGAGCAGCCACAAGATGAGGATCATGGAGTGGGAGCAACCACTGATGCAGAGAAATTTTGTGCCAGATGGGCAGAGGGAGTGCATGCAACTATACCACTAGGTGAGAGGTGGGGCGACATGCATGAGTAATCCCAAGAGGATATTTCTGGGTAGGATTCATTGAGATGGTGTGGATCTCATGAATTGAACCTGGCTACGAGGTGCCCATAGAGCAGCAGTAGCATGATCAGTTGAATGGATGAAAGCATATCAAAGTGACAATGTTAGATATTGGAGCACGGTTCAGAGTTGACAGCAAGTGCAGAGTGCATGGGTGCAGAGTTCAACAGTGTAGTGGTTCTTGAAGACATGTGCAGTTGGTACCAGCAGAAGTCGAATACTTTGATGATAAATGCATTAGACTGATTCAGTTGTTTGGAGCCTTTCAGTTTCGGAAGTGTTGCAGCAAAAGGTTGCAGGGCGAATGCATGGAGTTGCATGTCGCATGCAAAGACAGTCCTTTATTTTTGAGAAAGAGTGTTGAATATTGCAACAAGAAATAGTGAAGGATGCATCCCGAAACATCATCCTTGATCCTAGTTGGAAAATAATCACCTAAACTAGGTGAGGTCCACACAGGCTATTTTTAGGTGTATGTCTATTTTTAGACATGGTGAGCATATTCTATATGTAGCAGGAGCCTATTTGTGGATGGTTGATCAAGTTGGAAAAATATATGACATTCTATTTTTATAATATTGGGTGAAGTCTATTTATAGAGAGTTGATCTAAAAATTGATGCATGTCGATTGTTATTAGCTCTTAGTAATAATCATATTCTAAACATCAACTTATTCTCTTGGAGCACTTCAGTTCAGTGCACAGATGTGGCACATCAGTTGACAGAAGGAATCACGCTATTCCTAAGGGTTTACTGGAGCTATCGCATGGAAGACTCAGTTATAACTCAAGTGGCAAAGTTATGAAACAATTGAAAGAAGTAGTTATGGATTTGTATTTAGCTTAACTCAGTTACACTCAGTTGAGCTAGTTGTATCTAGTCTAACTGATTGATACACTAGTTAGAGTGTAGTGAATTAATTATTTAATTAATTCACAAATAATAACTCATTAATAAACTGAAAAATACTGTAGTTAACTAGAGTGCAAGGCAGTTTCGGTGGAGACCAGTGGAGAGATAGCTGAAAGGGCAAGATATACTATCTGTTGTGACTACTAGTGATGCATGAATTGCATCTACATATACATTGGAGTTGCCAATGATAATAACGTAGTCAATGAGAGTGGTATTACATTGAATTGGTCTTTGTAATCAGCTTGGATTGCGTAGTGGAGGCAGGCTAGTAGGAGGCAAAGATCAGTGCATGGATTTGCAAGATTGGTCCTGATTAGTGTATGACGATTGTACTGTACTGAGAGCTTGTGATCAGATTTGTATGTCTGTATGATATTGTCATATGATCTCCATGTTACATAATATATAGTTGGGTTTTTTAGCTTTAGGATTTCCCAGTTAAAAACTTTGTTATGTGCGATTGAATATTTTGTTTATGCTTCACATGTGTGTGCAATTAATTTTTCCTCAAAATATTAACAAGTGGAATAGATTTAGTATATTGCATAAAGTTAAATAGTGTGAGATCAGGTGGATCTTGGACATATGCATGCTTAGTGCATATAATTTCTACAAATTATATATCATTCACACATGTGCAAATGCATAACATGTACCACATTTTGTTTGTAATTTGAAATTTCAATCTAGATTCATTTTAAATAACAAGTGACAAAACAACTTGAGTTTTAAAAACAAAACATAATATAAGATCGTCTAGGCTAACATTATATAGCAACATGTGATCATGTATACAAATTTTATCAAATAAATAAAAATGTACTTCAATCATTTTTACATATATTAATGAACTTAAATATGTAAAACCATCTATGATTGTTTTAAATGACACATAATCATGCAAAATGTATCTAAATATCACCTTTAATAGAAAACCTAATTATATAATATTCACACATGTTCAAATGCATAACATGTACCATGTGTGTTTTGTAATTTCAAATTTCCATCTAGATTTATTTTAAATAAAAAATAACAAAACAACTTGGGATTTACAAAAAAAACACATAATCTAATATCATCTAAGTTAGTTCATTAGAACAACATGTGATCATGTATGGAAAATGTAACAACTTAATTAAATGCATTTATGCACTTCAATTATTGTTACATATTCATGAACTTAAATATGTATTTAACCATCTATGATTGTTTTAAATGACACATGATCGTGTGAAAAATGTACACCTAACTATCACTTTTAAGGGATGTATGTCGTAATTATATAACATTCATACATGTTCAAATGCATTTAATAGGTACCAAGTGTTTTGTCATTTGAAATTTCAATCTAGATTCATTTAAAATAAAAAATGAAAAAACAACTTGATCTTTAAAAACAAAACATATAACCTAATATCATCTAAGTTAGTTCATTATAACAAAAGGTGATCATGTATGGAAAATGTAACAACCAAATTTAATGCATTTATGTACTTCAATCATTGTTACATATTCAATGACTTCTATATGTATTTAACCATCTATAATTATTTTAAATGACACATGATCATGTGAAAAATGTGCCTAAATATCACCTTTAATATACATCATAATTATATAACATTCCCACATGTTCAAATGTGTAACATGTACCACATGTGTTTTGTAATTTGCAATTTCAATCTAGATTCATTTCAAATAACAAGTGACAAGACAACAAGTTTTAAAAACAAAACATTTAATCTAAGATCATCTAAGTTAACATTATATAACAACATGTGATCACATGAAAAATGTAGCAACTATCCAAAATTTAAAATCATTCAATAAAACTAAATGTATTTCAACTATACAAAATGTAAAATATGCCCAAAATTTATATCATGAAAAATAAAAGTAAATATATAACAATGTATAGTGTTACAAGTATAAAGTTATATAGAAAAGTAAATATGACTGCATAAATAATACTATCTATATAGAAAATTAAATTTAATACTATCTTCAAATTAAATGTTGCATGTGCATCATCAAACAAATAGAGAATCTGGTTGCAGTTTATTTTCCAGCAGCATCCTAAGCATCCTTGTGCTATCATATGACGAATGGGGAACCTACACAATGTGTAAACATTAAAATTTAATGAGAATTTAGATCTTCATAAAAAAACAAAATTAAAAAAAAAGTCATGCAATACCTCATGTACTTCCCTCTCCATTGTCCCATGTTGGTCGTCCATCAATGCATTCTTCACAGTAAAATGTACAATATATATATATATATATATATATATATATATATATATATATATATATATATATATATATATATACATACTAAATTTTTTCAAATGAAAATGCATAAACTAATGGAATATTAGTAAAAAAAAATTTATACAACTTCTTATTCAAATTGTTTGGATGTTCCTATCTCCATCATACACTCCATCGCTAAAGTCCTTAGAGAATGGAAATCATCTCTAGAAACCTAAGATTCAAAAAATTTAAAACTTTAAAATAACTGAAGATCTAGATCTCATTTTTTAATGAAACTTTCACTTCAATTTATAACATAAACGTAAGTGAAAAATTGAATACTTGTGACATTGGATTTGGCACATCTCCTAACAGGGAAGAATAGGGTGGCTCCGGAGATAAATCATCTCCACAAAACTTAAATTCAAAAAATTTAAAATTGTAAAATAACTCAAGATGTAGATCGCATTTTTAAATGAAACTTTCACTTCAATTTGTAACTTAAAAACATAATTTAAAAGTTAGATAATTGTGATGGTGGATTTGTCACATCAGACAGAATCAGAATCTGTTAACATTTGATTACATATATGCATATGTACACAATTATTTATTTTAAAAATATGTCATCATGATACCAATATAATAATAGAATAATAATTGTACATGAAAATCATGAGCACTTAAAAAAACATTAATATTTTCCAACATATCATCTTGATTGTGAGAACCATATTGATTGTGAGAACCTGAAGCTTGGACCGTGCTATTATCAAAAAAAAATTTCATCAAGCGTGTTAACTGGAAATGGTGAACATATGATATATTTTTGTTAGATTAACATATAAAAATAAAAATATATATGCAAATCACAAATTACATTAAAATATTCACCCTAACCATTAACACATACCGATCCCATGCCCTCTTCCTCATGAATAATTAAGTCCTCCAAACCATTGAGAAAATGATTTTCATATGTTCTAAGCTCTTAAATACTCATGTTTTCTATCTCATCATCTCTATGATACAAAAAATTAGCACGTGCATTCTCTCGTGCTCTTTGTCGATTCAGAACAATATCTATTCCACTAAGTCTAGTCTGAACATTGTCTATGATGGCATCCCTTGCTTCTCGACTAATTTGAGAAGTGGAATCCATATCTGATCTCAAAGTTCCTGCACGAAGAGGTTGGCTTACCAATGGTGGCTCAGAGTGAGGCAAATTTCACATATTCGACCTTTATGAGGACCAAAACATTTAGAGGAAAGGTCATAATAATTGAGTTTCATTGTCAAAAATAATTTTGCATAAAATAAATTTCAAAATAAAGAGGAACCTCATTCTTCCATGGAAGTATTTCATAGACAACAAGGTGCCTATCATACAAATGGAAAGTTATATCACGGTGCTTGAAATATTGCACCTTTAGCATCTTTATTTTCAGCCCTTTTTTGAAATTAAAAATAGAGTTTTACATTTCTTTTGTAACTATGTGTTTAACATGTTACCATGTATTGGGATGCATCCCCGTTTCCTTTCTTTTCCTCATGACTTCTACAAAATTATCAGTGGTTGGCCCAATGTTTTTTTAAACATCTATAAGTGTGCTTAAAGAGTGAGTAACTATTTCTAAGCTTTCTCAACTTTCAACAGGGATTTTCAAAGACAGAAGGTCTTTCTTCAATTTTGAATAAAGATGTTCACACCTTTATAATGTGCATTGTTGGAAGTTTGTTTCGCAAGGTAAATTATAAATGTAAGAAGGATAAGTCGTGGATGTTGTACAACCTTCTTCTTGAATAACTCAGTCCTGCCTACATATTTTTCGAGCGACATTTTTACCTTGTGCATCAATATATAAAATTATGTATAAATAAAAAGATGTGAAAAAATTTGTACAAATTTTCTTTTTAACCATAAAAAAATTATATAAATAATCTAAAAAATTAATAATTGAATGAAAATAATGTTCAGATTCATGACCACCTCGAGATGGCTAGGCAACATCATGCCCACCCTGAGATGGTTGACAACCAACATGATAACCCATTGATTGGCCACCACCCATTGGTTAAGAATCAACATGACCACCCGTCGGTTGGACACGGGGGGAATTAATACCACCACCATCACATGATTGACTATGACCTAGTGATTGACCACCAAGGGAATGTGTACCACCACCACCCTCATGCGACGAGAGGGAAGCTTCATGAAAAAATATGAATTTATAATAAATTCAAAAATACATACATACATATAAATACATACATATGATTGATTAGATTGCGTGAACCATACAACGATTTCTTGAACCATGGCCAGGCTCCATTGATGGAGTAGATACTCTTTTCCTCCAAACTCCTAAAAAATAAAAAATGAAATTTATTAAAAAATAATTTAACTCACAAAATTGATAAAAAAAAAAATCCATATGTATACATGAATGTACATGGGGATAATATATATATATATATATATATATATATATATATATATATATTCAATAAAAAAATCAATTCCACATGTATACATGTATGTATGGTGATAAGATTATATATTCAAATGTCATTTAAAAACATTCACATTTAATATAAATACCATAAACATCCCTCGATC
Source organism: Pinus albicaulis (assembly GCA_034641835.2). Lineage (NCBI taxonomy): Eukaryota > Viridiplantae > Streptophyta > Pinopsida > Pinales > Pinaceae > Pinus > Pinus albicaulis. The sequence continues at coordinate 795,256,126 of CM076570.1, read as the reverse complement.
CATGATCCCCCTCTCTCATAGAGGCATGGGATTCTATTGATGTTCGCCTCAAAGAATCACGTGCCAAATGATCATCCTCCATTATATATATATGGATATCTACAATGGAAATTCACAATTATTTTTAAAATTACTATTTAAAAAAAAAATCAAAAGAATTGAAAATTTTGATGTAATTTATTACACAAATGTTGAGCACAAACACAAATTATGTAAAACACAAAAAATTCAAGGCGCAAATTTATGTGTAAAACTCACTTTAAACAAAAATTTGTTGAAGTCCTACACATTTTAATTTTGTAAAACATGAATTTCACCAAGTTGTGCTTACATTGTGGGAGCACACTTGGTATATAATTGAAAAAAACACATGGTCATTAAAAATGACTCATTTATAAGTAAAAAACACACTCATATCAAAGATAGGTTATAATGTACATTAATAGATTTTGAAGGAGAGTGTCTCAACACTAACTCATCTTTGAGAGATGAATCTTAAATTGGTATTGCCCCATACAATACTATTTCATTTTTTACAGATGAATCTTGAATTGGCATTTCCCCACACAATATATCATCAGACATCTTATTAGTTACACTCGCACAATGTCTTATACTAAAAATTTGAAATTGTCTAACAATAATTTTTCTTTTCCATGTAACTATTTTTGCCTCTCTTTCTTAACTTGGTACACGCCTTTCATCTGGTTGTACATAAGTTCAGAATTGGTGAAAACTACAATTCCATTTGATCCATACTCCCTAGTTGTTCCCAAGTCTTCTATCTATGCAATATAATATGTTTCATTGTTTGTTGTTCTTCTCAGTAGATTCATTTTCATTTGGATGACCTTTTTAGTCGCATTATTGCAAATCACATATGCAATCACTACTTTCCCTAGATTTTTATAACAAGAAACATCTATGCATAATGTCCATTTTTTAACCATCTTTAGTGGGATTTTTTCTCCCTGAAAGAAAAAACAAATTCAATAAAATATATTAAATGAACATTTATTTCAAATGCCTTAAATTTTATTGGAGAAATGACATACATACATGGTTTTCCTTAAATATTATGGAATAAATGGCATGTACATAGTTTTCCTTAAAGTTTATGGGAGAAAATAAATGACATGTACATGGTTTCCAAAAACACTAGCATTTTCCTTAATTTTTATGGGAGAAATGACATGTACATGGTTAAATTTTATGGGAGAAATAACATGTACATGGTATCCAAAATCACTAGCAAATGCCTTAAATTTTATGGGAGAAATGACATGTACATGGTTATGGTATCCAAAAAAAATAGATAATTCCTTAAAGATGATGGGAGAAATGACATGTATATGGTTAATTTTATGGGATAAATGGCATGTAAATGGTTAATTTTGTGGGATAAATGATATGTACATGGTTATGGTATCCCAAAACACTAGAAAATTCGTTAAATTTTATGGGAGAAATGACGTGTACATGGTCAAGATTGTGGGAGAAATGGAATGTACATGGTTAATGTTTATGGGAGAAATTACATGTACATGGTATCCAAAAGAACTAGCAAATTCCTTAAATTTTATGGGAGAATTGACATGCACAGGGTTATGTTTATGGGAGAAATGAAATTTACATGGTTTCCAAAAACACTAGGACCATCCCTGAAAATTTAGCTATATAAGTTTTATAAAGGTGATAGACATGTAAATTTGAAATAATCCTTGTATTTAGCTATAAATTTTATAAAGGTGATAGACATGTGATTTTCAAATAATCCTTGCATTTAGATATAAGTTTTATAAAGGTGATAGACATGTGATTTTGAAAGCATCCTTGTTGTTAAATGAGTAACAACACATCCTATCCATTATGGTTGGTTAGGTGATAGTGGACCCCTATGAGGTGATAGGCACACTTACCTAAAATGTCTATAAAGGTGATAGACATGTGATTTTGAAAGCATCCTTGTTTTATTTTCTAATTTCTCAGTTTCTAAGAAATGACATGTACAGGTGGTTTCCAAAAGCACTAGAAAATGCCTTAAATTTTATGAGAGGCAAGAAAAATTACACTGGTTTATCTCCTCTTTATGGGATACAAGAAAAATTCCACTGGTTTTTCCTCCTTATCTCCCATTTCTTTCTAAGGGTCAGATGGATCATTTAAAAAAACTTCTGGCCTTGAAACTCTTTATTTACTTACCTAGAGTCCAATGAATTGGATGTATACTAATTATGGGATTCTCATGCTGTTTTTATTTTCTATTAGTGTTGATAGCCTTGGTTCTACTTATTATAATTACCATTTTCCAACTACCTGAAATTTAGATTCACTCTAATCCAATTAAAGGAGATGTCTCATGTTTTGGAACACTTTGCAAAATGGTTGTATTCATAAATGAGAACATTCATCACATTAAAAATGAAATTATTTGTATTTTATATTCTAGATATGAGTCCAATTGTCAAAGACAAGTCCAAAAGAATTTGGAAGTCCATTTGTAGTTCAACTTCTAAGTGGGTATAAATGCAAGCATTAAAACATTAGATTCTATCTTGTTTTCCTCTAAAGCTTATATATTTAATCCAATTATTTTATTGGAGAGATAGGAATAATCTATAAAGTTTCGAGTTTACAAAGGTTGAGAAGAAGAAAAGGAAGAACAATGCATATCAAGACTAATTTTGTGACTTGTTTCTCTAGGTGAAATTTAAATTACCATTATCTTGGGTACAGTTCACTGGAACCTAAAATCGATATCACTCTATAGTGAAAATTGGAAAGGGAAATATTCTTTGCCACATCCATGGAAGTTTGAAAAGGACTTATGCATGTAAATGAAATATCCAATGTTTCTTAATCAATCCCTCGAGGATTTTATTATTATACTATTATGTAGTAAATATTTCCACCAAAATGTGGTCTGTGGTCTGCATGATACAAAGACTTCTTTTCTATGTTTATGGAGAGGAATTTAAGTTTAGATACTTCTTATGTTTTCCTAACAGACATACCTTAGAAGTTGAAAAATATTTTGTAACTTTCTAAGAGGAAGTTATGGGAAGATTTTCCAAAGATTTGAATTTTTTTCGAAAGATAAAAAAGGAGGGAAAATCACCCTCTTTGCCTTGGAAAAACTATTTTAGTTTCTCAGCTCAAAGTTTTTAAATACAAAATTTATGATCTATAATTATTTTTAACTATATGAAAATGGATTAGGAAAACAAACACACTATCCTGTAGGACTTAAATAAACAATCACATTTGGAATCACAATTATTGATATGATGGCTATGCTATTGTTGGAAATGAAAGTTCCACCTCGCACAAAGACTATATTTTATTTGACATAGAATGATAAAGGGTTTTTTTTTTCTCAGACAGAGAATGAGAAAGGATGATTGTCATTTTTTAAGTACTTGACTTAAAATAATTATAATTGGCCAAGACATACTGCATCTATAGGAAACTTAACTACTAGGAAATTCAGGGTTCAAATTCAGAGTTCAAACCTACTAATAGCCCGCAGTTGGTATAATTGTTAGGTGGAGAGGTTTAGTCTCCATAGGTCTCGAATTTGATAATTACACTGCCGAATTGTCATCAAAGTCCTATGGAATGTGTCATACATTTTATATATTGAAACATAACTTTGTTGAGTTTGACCAGTAATTTCACCAACTTAACTAATAGGAAATTCAAAGTTCAAATTCAAATTTCAAACCTACTAACAACCTGCAGTTGGTCTAATTGTTAGGTGGAGAGGTTTAGTCTCCATAGGTCTCAAATTTGAGAAGTAAGCTGTTGAATTTTCATCATAGTCCTATGGAATGTGTCATACATTTCATCTATTGAAACATAATTTTGTCGAGTTTGACTAGTAATTTCATATATTGAAATTAACTTGGTCGAGTTTGAGAAGTAATGCTAATTTCAAATGGATTTTGAAAAGGAATGGTAATTTAGCAAATAATTTTGGATGGATGTTGATTTTTTTATTTGGTTTTTTATATTCTCCAGTGTTCTTTCACACGGTGTTAAAATTTAGAGGTGCATGAGTAAGCATGAAAAATGAGATTAAGCGGATAGCATATTCAACTCTGCAAAATATAAAAAGATATCATTTCTTTCCTGGGCCAGGTATTAGCTCTATTATGTATATTACACTCTTTTTGTCACTTATGAAACATATCTAGTCTAAATTTGGGTCAATATAAATATCATGTAGCCTCTCTAATGTTTTTTTAGTTGGTACTTGGAATTATGTTCTTTGGTTTACTTTCAGAGATGGTTAAAATTTAGAGGTCCATGAGTGAGCATGAAAAATTAGATTAAGCATATAGAACATTCAAATCTACAAAATATAAAAATATATCATTTCATTTCTTAAATATAAAAAGCTATCATTTCATTTCTTGACCAGTTATTGGGTCTCTTATGCATATTACACTCTCGCTCAATCCAAAAAATTAGAAAAATTATATAGACTTGAGAGCTACTCCAAATGCATTTATTTAATTAAAAAAAATAATCATTGTTTTCTTATACAAAATTATGTAAATACAGAGAGATAGAAAAAATAGAAAAATTATATAGACTTGAGAACTACTCCAAATGCATTTCTTTTTTTGAAAAAAAAAATCATTATTTTCTGATACAAAATTATGTAAATACAGACAGATAGACAAATCCACATTTCACAGAGATTAAATAATAGGACTGTACACCAAACCTTATACAATATAGAGAATATAAATAAGATAAGAATCACAAAGATTAAATAACATGACTATACACCCAACCTTATACAATATAGAGCATATAAATAAGATAATAATATATCTGTATTTTATTTATTTTGATATATATATATATATATATATATATATATATATATAATAAACCAAGCATCATTGACTCTTAAATCACTTTTAAAATCATTGACTCATCAAATCGAAAGACTGCTAAGTCTAATCAAAATCCCATCTCATCAGAAAACTGTTGACATTTATATATGAAAATTACTTGGATATTTTCTAATTATGAATCCAAATTCTCTATGGAGCTTCAGATTATATATGAAACATCTTGATGATTTAATGATGTATTTAATGATGCTTCAATACCTAGAGGAATTAATATTACAATCAAACCTACTGAAATGAAACAATAAAAGTAGCCTATGAAAGTAAGATAAAGTTGTAAAGGACCTTAAGACAAAATAGAGAAATAAATTGTGAGGGCATGAAAACTCTAATGAAATGAAAGAATAAAAGAAACCTATGAAAGTAATATAAAGTTGTAAAGGACCTTAAGAAATAATAGAGAAAGAACTATTTAGGGCATGAAAACTCTAAGATAAGAAGGTTATACTGCCCCAATTAATAAATCAAGTTGCCCAAGTCTTCATTTGGAAAGAGAATATAGTTGAGGATAGGAGGCCAAAAGAACATGATAGTTTATAGGTAGATTTCCTCACGATCTCTGTATAAGCCAAGGAGAAAAAGATAGTTTCTTTTACAACTCAATTATCCCCAGGAAGAGGGCCTTGAATATGCTCAAGGAACCCACACAATAAAGAGAGATTTGAACCAATGAATAAGAGTTACAGCCTACCCGTTCTGTGAAAAGTCATTTCAAACACACATTCAGTTCAGAAAGTTGCAATTTTGTAGAATAAATAATAGGACTATACACCCAGCCTTATATAGTATATATCATATAAATAATATAAGAATAACAAAGATTAAATAAGATGATTATACAACCAACCTTATATAATATAGAGCATATAAATAAGATAAGAATATATCTGTATTTTATTTATTTTCATATATATATATATATATATATATATATATATCTATATATATATATATATATATATATATATATATATTATATAAACCAAGCATCATTGCCTCTTAAATCACTTTCAAAATCATTGACTCATCAAATTGAAAGACTGATAATTCTAATCATAATTTATCTCATCGAAACACTGCTGACATTGCTATACAAAAACTGCTTGCATATTTTTTAGTTATGGATCCAAATTCTCTATGGAGCTTCAGATCATATATGAAACATATGGATGATTTGATGATGTATTTAATGATTCTTCAATGCCTAGAGGAATAAATCTTACAATCAGGCCTAATGAAATGAAATAATAAAAGCAGGCTATGAAAGTAAGATAAAGTTGTAAAGGACCTTAAGATAGAACAAAAAAAGCAACAGATCGGAGGGAATGAAAACCGTTGGATAAAATACCGAGAGGGGGTGAACTGGCTTTTAGGCAGCATCAAACTTACTTTTCTTCTTTCAAAACCCATACGCTACTTTGTTGAAGCCAACTAGTGTATACACGTGGATATCCTTCATAAAACTCGCGTATACACAGAGATATTATTATGAATTTATTTCTTTACTTAGGTCTATGCATCATTCATTCATTAGATGATTAGTTAACAGTAAGCATGTGCAGTAATAACAGAATAAACCATCACACATAAGCAACACACATGAACACCAGGATTTTAGGTGGAAACCCAAGTCGGGAGAAAACCACCGTTGTCGTTGTCTCAGCCTTCAATATTTTATTATAGAGAAAACATCATACAACCATGTACTGGTGCAGACTCATACCAGCACGCAGGCACCCACCTGCAGAAGGCTACAACCTTCTCTCGTTTACCAGCCTCTCCTGGAAGGGAGCTACAACCCCCTTCTCTCGTTTACCAGCCTCTCCTGGAAGGGAGCTACAACCCCCTGCTCTCGTTTACCAGCCTCTCCTGGAAGGGAGCTACAACCCCCTACTCTCGCTTACATCACCTTTCACCCCGGAAGGGAGCTAAAACCCCCGACTAAAGGCTACAACCCTCACAGACACCATGGACCACGTTTCATCAATTTTCATACCGGATCCCAGCTTAGCTCTCATAGAACAAAACCTTTGTGCCACTTTTCATCATATTTTCGCACTGGACCCTTCCACACATTTAAGCTCAATCATACATCAAACTGAAACTTATAACTCCATCACTTCATTCATTGAATCATCAATCAATCAATCAACAACTTGATCTTTCATCAATATAACCAGTAGCATAATCATCATTCAAACAACCCAGATCTATATGAATACATCATTGTCAGATAGTAGTAAAACAGTAGAACAGATCAGACATTTCATACCACATACTTCAGCAAACCCTAAATTACATACGCGCTTTTTCTTCACTGAACCTACATATATACGTGCTTTCACAAATACCAACCCGCGTATACATCAGCACACATTTCAAAGCTAACTTCAATTCCCATACGCGCTTTCACTGAATACAAGCCGCGTATATACGCGCTTTCTCCTTGACGAACCTGCGTATGGATCTTCAGACATTTTAGGGCAGTGCAGCTCTCCAGAACAGATAAACAGCGCAGATCTTCATTCTTTATCAGTTATTTATCTCCGCCATGAAATCACAGATCACCTTGTTCCATGTACCGTATCCCGTCTACATCCTTGGGGTTTTCATTTCAGATCTAGAGATCCCTCTTCATCATTTTCTTCATAGGTGCCTCATAGATTCAGATCTATCATCAAACTGTTACCCTTTCCATTCAGACATACTTCAGAGTGAAGTATACATTCAAACCCAGAATCATGCACACACATTGCACAATGAATTTCTTCTCCTTAAATAGATCTAGCCTTTGACAATACCCTGAGCCAAAACCACACAACTTCCGATGGTATTCCTGGACGGGATCTCATAGACAATCCAGCGCTCAATACAATGGGTCAATACCATGGTAGTAACCCCTGGTTTTATTCTTTCAGAGCGCAATTGAGCATACGCGACTTGGCACGTACTTTTACGTGTACATATGCTACTTCACCATAACAAATCTGTGTATGCTTTGTGTCACACACTTTTCATCATTGTTCTGGCCCTTACTGATATTTCTTTCTCTGGTACTTCTGAGCTACTTGTAGAACATCATATTTACATCATTAATAAACTCATCAGGAATCAAGAACAACTTCATTAAGTAGGTTTCCATCATCTTCATCAAGTGGGTTGCCATCAAGGACAACACTCTGCATCATATTGCTAACAATATCCCACTTTGGACGTGATGGCAACCACGATGGTGTTTGATCACCACAACAGATAGATACATTAAGCATAATGATATTCTCCCCTATTCAAACACCATGTCACTCTCCCCCTTTGACATCAAGGGCAAAGGGCGGATCAAAACCAACACAAGGTTGTTTTCTCCTTATGTAGATAGAAGAGCGTTGTAGATCTGATGTGCATTGAAGTTACCATGCTCCCCCCGAGTTCATGTTGAATCTTCAAACATATTTTTTTCAATGAAGTACATGACTCTATAACCTTCCTATCAGCAAGGACTCATATTTACATCAAAGACCCAACCAAGTGTATTTACATATGCGACTCAAGTCCCCAACCAAGTGGGTTTACACATTTTCGACTCAGATGCCCAACCAAGTGGGTTTATAAGTTTGAACAAGTCCTTACATGACTGAATATTATAATTTTACATCATAGGTCACAACCTTTTTCATCAAATTACACATATGAATTATTTATAACCAATATAAAAAAAAGACCTCAAGAGAGATCAAAATTCAGAATCATCATAATGCCAACAATGCATTACATTTAGCAGGGCTAATGCTCCCCCTGAAAATGTCCATCCAAGCATCCTTTCCATATGACCAAGGCTCCTCCTTAGCTTGTGCAATCTGAAACTCTTTCAACAGCAATTTATCAGCAAAAATCTCTGCATGATCTGTCCTTATCTCTGAATCATAAGACTTCCATCTCATCCAAAGAATACTCTTCAGCAAAAAGTAAACAAGGCTCATCCATAATCTCATCATAAGAAACCATGGATCATGTCATCATCATTTAGAACTGAGAAATAAGAAGATACAGTGCCAATAATACAATCATTAGTAGTCAGACTGATGCTCCCCCTGAACCTGTGCTCCTGATCTTTAGCTTGTCATACTATTTTTCTTGTCATAAATGCATACATGACTGTCTCCATTGTAACTCGCGTGTATATGCGGATTTAGTTCACAGAACGCGCATATGGAAAGTGAAACATTGAAAACTTCACATTCCTTCATCTCCCCCTAAGTTTGTACCACCTGTACCTGTCTTCTTCACATCAAATGCTCTGTCAGAAATAAACATAACCAGAATAACCAAAACCATCATGGGAATCACCATGCATCACTCCCCCTGTGACGATACATTACTAATCCCTATAATGTATCTCACATCACTCCTGTAGTCATTAAGAGAAGTAAGCTTTAGAAGCAGATGACTGCAGTAGGGTCAATATTCCCTACGTTTCCGACCGATCCTCCTTCTTTTCCAACTTTGCTTGAACTTTCGAAATGTGCGTCGGAAATCATCCAATTTCTCATATCCGTTCATCTTGCATTCTTTTCTCCACACATGTCCACTTGTTGCAAGCATAACATCTCATGTGACCGTGAGAATTAAGACAGTGATCATAATGTGATGTTCTATTCTTCCTTCTATTGTAATCACGTTTTACGACCATACTTGTCGCATGAAAACAATATCCTCAAGCAACCACAAGAGTACCTTCGAATAGAATCTGTTTGTTTGTGACTGAAACAATATGCTTCTGCAATTGGCTGCAACATGCCCATAATTATGAAATTTAATGCATTCAACATTATTGAATGATTTCCTTTGAGATTTCATGATTGTAGGTTGACCTTTAGTTTCTTTCAACACTTCAGGTTTTGCTTTGACATCCTTTGAATCTTTAATTGCGAACTAGATTCTCCTTTGACAGTTTCATGAAAACCAAGGCCAAGTTTAATAGAAGGAGACCTTTGATTACTAAGAATATTGTCCAGAATCTTAGTGCTATCTTGAAACCTCAAGAGTTTATCCCTTTCTTCTAATTTACCTTTGAGAATGTTTACCTCAACCTCCAATTTTTGGGATTTCTTCTTCATGCTTTCTTCGACCCTTTTTCCTTCTTCTACTTGATCATTTAATTTTAAGATTTCTTCCTTCAACCAATTTTCTTGATCTTGACATGTTTGTAGCAGTTCTTCATTCTTCTTATTTTATTTTTCCAGATCTTCTTTGAGAGAGATGATTTTTGCTTCAAGTCCTTCCTTTTCAAATGATTGTAGAGGTTCTTTATTCTTCTTATTTGATGCTTCAAGATCTTCTCTCAGAGAGATGATTTCTGCTTCAAATCCTTCATTCTTCTTATTTTATTTTTCCAGATCTTCATTTAGATCATTGATTTCTACTTCAAGTCTTTTATTTCGATTGCTTCCATAATTGTACAACTTTTGATACTTGTCTACCTGTCCATTCAGAATTTCTATCTGTCCTTTCAGTTGAGAGATCATCTCATTGTAGATACCATCTCTTTCTTTAAATGATCTTTGTTGATCTTCAAATTTAATCTTGAGAGCTTCTTCTAGATCCATAACATTACTTTCACTATCTTTACCATTGCATGCACAAGAAAGTGAATCACAAGAACCACATTCAATACCTGTTTTATTTTCCTCATTTTCTGCTGCACATGTTTTCTGAGAAATCTCTTTTTGAGTAGCCTTCTTCTTTTTCTTCCTTGCCATGAGCACTAGTAGATCTTGGTCAGAATATTCTTCATCTTCACTTGACATTTCATTATTATCTTCATTTGCATAATAACTCTTTCCCTTTACAGATTATTTCCCTTTATCATGATTTTCTCTATAAGGACATTTAGCAGCATAATGACCAACTCTTCCACAATCAAAACATTTGAAGGGAAGCTTACCTTTGAATCTTCCAGTACCTGGTTGGAGTCTCCTCAAAAAATTTGCTTCTTCTTCTTCTGATATGTAACTTGATTCCTTGACAACTTCCTTTTCTTTTCCTTTTGCACACGCCTTAAAATTAGCTTCTTTGATTTGAGAGGGACCTCCTTGTCTCATTTCATAAGCAGTCAGAATACCGTGTAGTTGAAAAATAGTAAGAGTTTTCATATCTTGCCTTTCTTCAATAGCTGATACTTTTGACTCAAATTTTGAAGTCAAAGATCTTAAGACTTTTTCCACCAGAGTAGTATCGGTTATGGTTTCACCCAAACTTCTCATACGATTTACAATATCATCTAGATGTAAAAATAAACTGGAAATACTCTCATCACTATGCATCTTTAAATTTTCATATTCAATTCTGAGAGTTTGGAGTTTTGCACTTTTTACCTTTGTATCTCCTTCATAGCTCAAAATGATTTTGTCCCATATTTCTTTTGTTGAATTTAGCTGCATCACTTTAGAAAATTCTGGTTCAGACATGCTTCCTAATAATACATTGACTGCTTTGGCATTGATTTCATATTTCTTCCTTTCTGCTGCATCAGTAGGAATACTAGCCAGATACTGATAACCTCCTTCCACAATTTCCCATACTTCTTCACCAAGACTTTGCAGATATGCTTTTGTTCGTATCTTCCATAATAATAGATTATTTCCATTTAATAGAGGTGGCCTTATAGTCATTATCCCTTCATGACTTCCCATTGCGACGGATCTCCTTCAAGCGATCAAGCTTCTACAGAAGGACCTGCTCTGATACTAATTGTTGGGAAAAATACTGAGAGGGGGGGGGGTGAATCAGTATTTAGGGCATACTCAAATATTTTTACTTTTTCTTTCTCTAAAACCCATACGCTACTTTGATGAAGCCAACTAGCGTATACACGCGGATATCCTTCATAAAACTCGCGTATACACAGAGATCTTATTATGCATTTATTTCTTTACTTAGGTCTATGCATCATTCATTCATCAGATGTTTAGTTAATAGTAAGCATGTGCAGTAATAACAGAATAAACCATCACACATAAGCAACACACATGAACACCAAGATTTTAGGTGGAAACCCAAGTCAGGAGAAAACCACCGCTGTCGTTGTCTCAACCTTCAATATTTTATTATAGAGAAAACATCTTACAATCATGTACTGGCGCAGACTCATACCAGCACGCAGGAACCCACCTGCAGAAGGCTACAACCTTCTCTTGTTTACCAAACTCTCCTGGAAGGGAGCTACAACCCCCTGCTCTCGTTTACCAGCCTCTCCTAGAAGGGAGCTACAACCCCCTGCTCTTGTTTACCAGCTCTCCTGGAAGGGAGCTACAACCCCCTGATCTCGTTTACCAGCCTCACCTAGAAGGGAGCTACGACCCCCTGACTGAAGGCTACGACCCTCAGCTCTACCATGGACCACGTTTCATCAATTTTCATACTGGATCCAATAGCTTCCATAGAACACAACTTGCAGGCCACTTTTCATCATATTTTCAGACTGGACCCACTCCACACATTTAAGCTCAATCATACATCAAACTGAAACTTATAACTCCATCACTTCATTCATTGAATCATCAAGCAATCAATCAACAACTTGATCTTTCATCAATATAACCAGCAGCATAATCATCATTCAAACAACCCAGATCTGTATGAATACATAATTGTCATATAGTAGTAAAATAACAGAACAGATCAGACATTTCATACCACATACTTCAGCAAACCCTAAATTACATACGCGCTTTTTCTTCACTGAACCTGCGTATATACGCGCTTTCACAAATACCAACCCGCGTATACATCTGCACACATTTCAAAGCTGAATTCAATTCCCATACGCACTTTCTCTGAATACAAGCCGCGTATATACACGATTTCTCCTCGACGAACCTACGTATAGATCTTCAGACATTTTAGGGCAGTGCAGCTCTCCAGAACAGATAAACAGCTCAGATCTTCATTCTTTACTTCAGCACAGATTCGCCAGATCACAGATCTAATCATTCCATAAACAGATCCAGAAGATACATATACATTTCAGATCTAGAGATCCCTCTTCATCATTTTCTTCATAGGTGCATCATAGATTCAGATATATCATCAAACTGTTACCCTTTCCATTCAGACATACTTCAGAGTGAAGTATACATTCAAACCCAGACTCATGCACACACCTTGCACAATGAATTTCTTCTCCTTAAATAGATCTAGCCTTTGACAATACCATGAGCCAAAACCACACAACTTCTGATGGTATTCCTGGACGGGATCACATAGACAATCCAACGCTCAATACAATGGGTCAATACCATGGTAGTAACCCCTGGTTTTATTCTTTTAGAGCGCAATTGAGCATACGCGACTTGGCACGTACTTTTCCGCGTACATATGCTACTTCACCTTAACAAATCCGCGTATGCATAGTGACATACCTTATTTATCATTATTCTGGCACTTTCTGAATTTCTTTCTTCTGTTACTTCTGAAATACTTGTAGAACATCATATTTGCATCATTAATAAACTCATCAAGCATCAAGAACAACTTCATTAAGTAGGTTTCCATCATCTTCATTAAGTGGGTTTCCATCAAGGACAACACTCTGCATCATATTTCCAATAAAAACTCTAATTTAATGAAACAATAAAAGAAACCTATGAAAGTAATATAAAGTTGTAAAGGACCTTAAGACATAACAAAGAAAGCAATTGTGAGGCCATGAAAACTCTAATATAAGAAGGTTATACTGCTCAGTTAAGAAATCAATTTTCCCAAATCTCCATTTGGAAAGAGAATATAGTTGAGCTAGATAAGAGGCCAAAAGAACATGATATTTTGTAGGTAGAATGCCTCAAGATCTCATTTACAATCCAAGGAGAAGAAGATAGTTTCTTTTACATCTCAATTATCCCCAGTAAAGAGTAAAGAGATATTTGAACCAATGGATAAGATTTACAACATACCCATTTTGTGAAAATCCATTTCAAACATACATTCAGTTCAGAAAGTTACAATTCTGTAGATTAAATAACAGGACTATACACCCAACCTTATACAATATAGAGCATATAAATAAGATAAGAATCACAGAGATTAAATACATAACTATACACCAAGCTTTATAAAATATAGAGCATATAAATAAGATAATAATCTATCTGTCTTTTATTTATTTTCATATATATATATGTATATATATATATAATAAACCAAGCATTATTTACTCTTAGATCACTTTCAAAATCATTGAATCATCAAATCGAAAGATTGTTAAATATCTTAATCATGGATCAGTATAATATGGAGATTTTATTAATTAATATGCTTTACAAAGCACCCTATCCCTCAATTAATATATCTCTCTTCCTAAAAATCTCTAATATTTATTGTTCGGTTGCTTATAACCCTGTCTCCAAACCTTCTACCGAGGGTGAAAGAGCTTGCTCGCTCTGAATTTCCAGTGAGTAGGAGCTTTGATCTGTCTCCAAGGTTTCCCATGATAATTCATATATAAATGGCCTGTCTAATCCTAATATAAACAACCAGTTGAGGGATTAGATTTATAAACCACGCTCACTTCTTATTATTATATTATGCATAGTATTTTGATTATGTATAGTGACAACAATCAAGAAATGGGCAACTCATATCAATGCCTCGATTCACTAAGTCTAATGAGAATTCTATCTCATTGGAAAAGGGAAAAGGGCCATGAAGCTGCTAAGGGAACTCATACAATAAAGAGATATTAGAACCAATGGATAAGAGTTATAGAATAAACATTATGTGAAAATCCATTTCAAACATACTTTCAGTTAAGAAAGTCGCAATTATGTACATTTTCACAGACAGACGGAAGCCAGAGGACTGTGCACCTGGAAATAGACAACAAATGTTGAGGAGGAAGATGAGGAGACAACGAGACATCGCATGCCGAGTAGGCAGAGAAACCAACAAGGAGGAAGAACGAGCACCCCGTGGATGCAGAGCAAACCAGGAAGAACGAGCACACTGAGGACATAGAGCATACCCCAAGAATCCTACACAAAACCTACAAACACAAAAAACTGAAAATAAGATTATAGCAAGAAAAAAACCATAAAGAAAAATAATAACAAATTTACAATCTCTAATTTACCTTCACACCTTCGCTTGCTCCCCTGCTGGCCCCTGCTGGTTCAATATCAACGCAACACACCTAAACCATAACACAACACACCTAAATGATCATGGAAATCTCTCCAATGGAAATGCAAAACAAAAATCGCAGAGCTCTCCAATGGCAACGTAGCACAAAATTGATTGAAAACTTGTTGTGGTCTCGGGGCTAGTGTATTTATAACAAAAAGTTTGGCCGAATTATAATAAAAAGTTCGACTAAACTAATAGTCCATCCGAACTAATAGTTCGGTCAAAAAAATTTTGTCGGTTTTCCTACCTCCAGCCAAAAATATGTTTACCCATGGCGTCAGTGTTAATAGAAAAAATAGTTCGGTCGAAGTGATTTCAAAACTTCGGCCAAAATTTCTAAAAGTTCGGCCGAAATTCATAGAAGTTCTGTTGAACTATTGGGAGAATGAAATTTTCAAATGTGTTTCTCACGAAAGTGTAACCTACCTTCACATTTTTACCCATTACCTATAACTCAATTTCTCATTAACTAGAGAATTAAAATAAAGAATGAGTTTGAATGTTGTGTTATGCATTAAAACTTGTGTATATTCATAATCTCTAATTTATGTTTGAATAAATGTCAATTGGTGGCTTGTTTCCATATTATATGGTAGAGAGATGTGTACAGGTTCCATCATCGACCCTTTCATGCACTCTCATTGAGATTTTTGATATATATATATATATATATATATATATATATATATATATATATATATATATATATATATATATATATATATATATATATATATATATATATATTATTTGTGGTTGTGAAATTATATTTTAACTACCATGGATATTCCACTAGAAGTTTTGTCACAACAAGACTGATAAAAAAATATTCAAATCCAAAATTTATACCATGAGGGTTAATTTTTCTTTATATTTATGGATTTATTAAATTATAGTTTTCTTCTAATGCATACAAAATATAAAAATTCATAAAATAGAAACAAATATAACAATCACTCACAAACCATAATAAAACCAAGATATGACCTAGGAAACCATTTCCGAAGAACGCCTAGTTGGAAGGTGAGGTTTATTTTCTCTCTCTTCCTTTGAATGGAAATGGTCCAAATAAAGAATAATGAGACATGTGGCACATAGGATGCTACATAACATAAGGCCTCTTTATATTTCCCTCTCTCTATCCACTCTTAGATACTCTTCTCTACTATAGAATAAAATTTTATAGAACATAATCAAAGCCATTTCATCCTAATAGGCTGAATTATAACATAGTTTGATAGCTAGATATGGATTATATTTAACTTATTCAACCCTAAATATGATATACAAATTCAATTTTCTAGATTATTATTCATAATGGTCATGTGGCTAGCCCTTTTCTCATAAGTATTGGGGTTTGTGTGGCATCCTCTGAAATCATTGTGGACAAACAAGGACGGTCAACTTCTAGGTGGCATAAAGTTTGCATATAGACATTTTTTGAGATCATTCTTGTGTTTATGGAAATGTATATAAGAATAGAATAGTGCTAGGTTTTTGGTTCAAGTGGGGTTTTTCAGACCCAAAAAACTTTATTTGATTCCCCAAAATACCTTCGAAAGTTTTTAAACCTTGATTTTCCAAAAGAGGACCTACAGGTAAAAATGGTTCTATGAGTTGATTCCACCGTTTTTTCACTTTGAAAGGATCAACATGGATGATAAATAGCACAATGATCCAATCCATATCAAAAATTGAAATAATAGTGTTATGCATTACAAAAACAATCTAAATAAGAATAATATTTTAGAAGATGGTGTATGAACACAAACATGGGACTATTATATACAAAAATGAAGGCATCCTTACACTTACAAACATCCCTTTTTTTGTTTCAATCACCATATAACCATTCCACAGTATAGGGATTCAGCCTTAGTATTGTGCAAGTAGTTAATTACCGCCATCGATCAACATAAAACCATAAAAATATACATAGCGTTTGTTATGGTGGTAAACAATATGAAAGAAAGATGTTTTTACTATACTTAATGCATGGATGTCCTAGGAATGTGAATCTTCTCATAATTAATTAATTTTTGGGTTTAAGAACAAAGTGTTTTATATCTTGAGTATTGCTTGAATACATATACCTTGAATGTAAAGATATAGTTATCGTTGAAACAATAAAACTATATATTTTTTAGTTATTCATTATTTTCGTAATGGTCTAGCACCTTGAGCGAAAAACCCAAATAGTGTTAGCATTAAAAATTGATTAAAAAATAGAGATTTTATTTTCAATATTGAATCCATATGGAATAATCATAGCCTCAACTAGTTTATGAATTGTATAGATTACATTTTATTCTAAAGTAATATTTTTTGGATAATGAGATGTATGGGCCATAGATCCACCATATATGAACCATATGGCATCAAACCTCAAGTTTAAATGAGTTTTTTGTATGGTAAAAATCCATTATGGACATCAAGGCAAAGTATAGCCATTGTTGCAAGATCTAGAGAGGAGTAGAAAACCAAGAATGGTAGGGACCTGTCATGGATAATATGTTTAGGAGGACATTGAATTAATTTTAGCTAGCCGATGTAGACAATTGTTTCAATGAAAATGATGGTAACACAACTAATAATAATGAAGGGTAATGAAGGAAATTTAGCATATTTTAAGCATAAAGAACACAATTCTAACCTAGAAGAGCCAAAGGAATAAAGCTTGGAAGCCTAGAAAATGATATTTGGTTTCCTCAACTTCTAGTTTTTCTTTTGAAAGTTTAAAAAATATGAATGTGTGATGGTCAAGTTAAATTTATAACACTGAATAAATAACTTAAACAATTGGAATTTTATTCTTTGCTTTATGAAATCAAATAAAAATAAGAGATTTCATTTTCTTGTTTGAATATTATTGGATATGTTCTAGTATGGTGGGAGAACTATGTGGATGGATTGAGGATAGGTACATATCCCATTTTTACATAATGGGATGACTTTAAGACATTTTTTAACTTACAATTCTATTTAATAGGCCAAAAAGAGGACTAACTCATGAAATGATAATACATATTACAAGAATAGGGAAAAAGTGCATACTAGTATGCTTTTAACTTTTGGAAGCAACATAAATCCCAAGAAGAGATTAGAAAGACAAGAGACAAGAAGATTGTAGCCATAGCCTAAAAATGGATAGATATGCATTTCAGACATCATTATGTAGAATACTACATTGATGAGAAGTGTTAGAAACTTCATCTGAAATTGTGTCTAAAGTGGCACAATTCTAAGAAAAGACAAAATCTAGCTACCATGGAAAAACTTATAGTCATTGAAATCACCTCCGATGTGGATGAAACCATAACACTACATTTCAAAAATAAATGGAAACTGGAAACATGAATTATTTTTTGAAAATCGAATCTCAAGTGAAGGATTCGAACATAAATGCTATGTTTGACAATAGTTCTCAGTATAAACTGATTTTTTGATCCGTAGTATTTGAGTGTTAATCATTTTATATTGATTTACTACATTTATATGTTATATTCGTATTGTAATTTAGACACTAACTACAATTGTAACCTTTGTCTCTTATATATACTAGGGAGACCTAGTTTTAGAAACCATCTCATTTTGTAGATTTATTATATTATAAAAGGAGCTTTCCCATTTAAGAGACATATATTTCATTCTTATATCCAACTCTCAAGGTATATATTTACTCATAATTCTATTTTTAATATATTTGGTTTTTTATTACCAAACATTTTGTATAAGACGTACAATCCTAGAGTTTTTCTCCTTTAAATGAGTCATGTTGGAAATTTGACTATAATGTTTTATTTTAGGAAGTTTTTGAAAATAACTTTTTCAACGATTGAGAAGACATATTGAAGTAATTATGGTAAAAATTTTAGGTGTTGGTTCACTACACTTTCCACTTTATAGCATGTGAAATTGAGGGTTTTTACCTAGTCTTACAACTATTCTCAAGAAAGTGTTCATGATAAAACAATTGCAAATTGTCTTCTATATATAGTGAAATTTTTAGGATATAACGGCGACATATCATGAAACATTTGGTAAGTTAATTTATATTTTGATTCTCTATAATTTTAAATTTATAGGTTGTGGAAGTTAGGGTTTTTGACTAGTACTAGAACTAGTCTCAAGCAAGTGGTATGTGAAAAATTAGACATATTTGATTATATAAATAGCTAGTTGGATTACCATTAGTTTCAGTAGAAAGGGGATGGACCATAGTGTTTTGATCCAAATTTTATATTCGCATTAAAAAAATTCGACTTGTGGTATTCCATACACGTTTACTCTTAGATAAGGCCAAGAATCAACAAGTTTGGAGAAAATTGATATAGCCTTCACTTGGCGAATCAAATTTTGGTCAAACTTATGACATTGTAAAGAAAAAGTATCATAGTATTATAGGCCAAAATTACAAATATACATATGGATAAAATTTAGCTAGCAAAACAATCTCCAATTCAAAATTTTAAAGGTACATAACTTACAATTGTCATAAATTTGATTAGAATATTTTTTTTTTAATTATTAAAAAATATAGTGAATAAAAAAAACATAAATAAACATTATTGTTAACTCACATAAAAACAAGTATTGTAAAAAATTATACAACAATCATAGCTTCAAAGCGCTCAACCATAACTCATAATGTGAAGAGATATAAAACCACATATTCAAATTATGACTCATGAAGTGAAGAGATATAAAACCACATATTCAAATTAGTGAAAAAGTTAATTTAGTAAACACACAAAGATATATAGAACGAAATAAGGAAAAAACCATATAAGAAAAAAACAAAACGAAACATAAATAAAAAAATGGAAAAATCAACAAATTCCATATTAACCATGGTATAACATACCATAAATGAAGGGCTCCCTCAAAATTATAAATCTTGAAAATGGGGAAAGCAAACTGGAGAATATTTCAACAAATATGGAAAACGCGACGATTGCGTCTCAAAATTATAATTATACATCATTCCAAGATCCACATCCATGGCATTCAACTTAGCACCAAGAAATTACTTAATTCCCCAAATTCGTATGACTAAATTTGATGATAAAAATCTCATAATAGATGTTCTTTTTTGTCTCAAAATTATAATTATCCATCATTCCAAGATCCATATCCGTGGGCATTCAACTTAGCACTAAGGAATTACTTAAATTCCCAAATTGATATGACTAAATTTGATAATAAAAATCTCATAATATGGATATTGTGGATGTTCTTTTTTTATTTAAAACTTGATCAATTTATTTAATACCAATATCTTTATAAATAGAAATTGATTTTATTATATTTTACTTTATTTTTTAAAATAAATTAATAATATATTAAAACAATATAAATCTTTGTTTAAAAAAAATTGTGCAATTACCAAAAACATTCAACAAAACGTTTAATGATATATACTTTCGAGGTTGATTACTTTCCATAAGAGCCACATCAAATAAAGGGTATGGAATTGACAAATTGAAAACCAATGTCTAAAGATCCTTTACATGCCGTAATCATGCTTTAGAAATGAGCACCAACGCGGAGATGTTTGAAAAGTTTTGAATATAAATTAAATTTGAAATTTGTTTTGATTGTGATATGGGTAAGGATGAGTTAGTCAAGCATCTGGGTGGAAGTAACATGGTGTTTGAATAATATAAACCATGATAATGACCACGATGAGTTCGTTATTTATAAGAAATTAGTGTTGTATGACTAGGTATATATTTATAGTCAAAAGTAATTGAATTGGGTCGAGAAATTACACAAAATTAAGTGAAATATAACATCGTTAAAGTGTTATATATATATATATATATATATATATATATATATATATATATATATATATATATATATAATTTCTCGTATTTATTTTAATTAGTTTAATTTGAGTTTTATATTATTTTCATTATATTAAATAGTTTGTAGATGTCAATCAATAATGTATGTAAATATTTGGTTATAGTAGATTTCAAGGTTTTAAAGCTTTTCAAAAGGAATATAAAGGATTGAGTGGAAAATTTACTTGGGTGGATCCTATTTCCAAGGTTCATATCTCATTTATCTAGGGGACAACAGACAAATTTGCCTATGTCCTAAGGAGGAATAATATCTCTGCTTCTTTCAAACCTCTCTGCACTATTAGAAATTCTCTTGGGTCTCTTAAAGACCCTATCGACTCTAGGGATGTGAAAGGGGTTTACATGATTACTTGCTCTTGTGGAACTCCTTATATAGGAGAAACAGGTCGATCCATTAGGCTAAGAATTCGGGAGCATGCTGCGGATATTAGACATAATTGGTCTCGTACCTCAGCTCTTGTTGAACATGTGGAAAAACCTTGCCACCATGTTTGTATTGAAGGCTCTAAAGTCGTTGCTAGGGCAAATCAATTCCACCATAGGAAATTGAGGGAGGCAATTGAAATTGAACGACATATTAAGAATCACAACCGTTATGATGGTTGGAAATTAAGTAAGAGTTGGACCCGAGCTCTTACCAGGTAATATTTATTAAAATTTTAAAATTTGTATGTTTTATTCTATTTTTATTTTAATTAATTTATTGATTTATTTATATTTTTAATTAATTAATTATTTTATTTTATTTTACTTTACTTATTTATCTATTTAGTTAGTTGTTAAATTTTCCCCCTTCCTAGATATCTTTATTTATTTATTTATTTATTATTTTCTTTAGTTATATATTAATTAATTTATTTATTGATTTATTTTTATCTAATCAATTAATCGATTTTAGTTTATTTATTAAATTAAGTTTTTACCCCTTAATGTCTATTATATTTTTAATAAAATTTTATTTATTTAATTAATTAATTTAATTTGCTTTAGTTTATTTATTTACTTAAGAAAAATTTTTACCACTCCTGATTTTCTTCTTAGGTTTCTCTATTTATTTATTATTTTATATTTTCTAGTTATATATTATCTAATTGATTTAATAATTAGTTAATTAATTTATTTTATTTTATTTTTAAAATAAAAATTTTACCCTTCCACCTTTTACCTATTACATAATAATTTATAAACCCATTTTAATATTAGACAAGATTTTATTTAAATAATTTATTTATTTCTAGTTTACTAACTAACTTTCTAATGGATAGTTTTTAACAATTAGTCTTAAGAGCTAGTTCTCAACGGCTATTTCCGAGAAATTATGCATCTCCACTATTTATTCATTGAGATCGATTAGTCTCTCCACCTTGTCCTGAGGATGAACCACATTAGCTGGTTCGAAACGTCAACCTAATTCTAATAATGTGATTAATCCAAAAATTCTTTTATTTATATGTATATAACATTGTTAAAGTGTTATATATATATATATATATATATATATATATATATATATATATATATATATATATATATATAATTTTAATTAGTTAACTTTAACTTTTATGTTGATTTTATTGTATAAAATAGTTTTTAGATGTCAACCAAATTGTGTATAAGAGATCATTTTTTAAATAAAAAAATTTAAAATTCACTAAATGAAATAAATATATATTTTTAAATTTGAAAATTAAATGTAGGAACTTGAGGTAGGAAGAGAGTTTTTCACTTTTATAATATTTTTTGTTTTTGTTTTTAGAATTCAACTATTCAAGAAAATTTAGAGCTTTGATCAATCTAAATTATAATTAGATTTTTGATGATATGGATTAAATTATAATTACATTTTCGATGATATGGATTAATTTAACTAGGTAAAAATTATTGGAGCATCATTTTACAATACATAAAACTTAAAAAATGGTGGAATTATATTCATATATGACACTTTTGTTAGTTTTAATGAGATATATGACCAAAAATAAGGTATTATCATTACAAATATAGCTTATTGTACTAGAAGAAGATGGTCCATCTTAGAATGTTGAAAGTTAAATAATATGTGTAGTCATATAAACCATAACCATAGTAGTCAATTCAAATTTCGTTAAAGTAGAAGTGAAAAAGTAGAAAAAAAGATAACAAATCTATTGGAATGATAAATCCTTACCATCTAACTTACACCCATTCATGCTAACCATTTTGGAAAACCTACAAATTTAACTTAAGTGGAAAACACTCAATTAACTATAAGGTAAATATCACAACATTAAAGATATTATTATACCAATTTGACATTTTAGTTATAAATTAAATAGCACAAAATAGAAGATATTATTATGCCAATTTGATATATCAGTAATAAAGAAAGTTGTTTGCTCGAAAGGTCTCCCACTATCATTAAAAGAACACCTTGTATCTACCTTATTCAACATTATTCTACCTTGCCACACTAGGTAATTTGAGATGTATTTATAAAGAAATTTAAAAGTTATGAATTATTTACTATGAATGCCTAGCCCATGTAAGGTACCATTATTGTTTTCTTACGGAGCTTTCACCACATGTTTTGACATTCCCTATCATCCATTTCTTCTCACGCTCCCCATCCTCCATTTATATAAGCGTAGTTCTTAACACTCCCCATCCTCCATTTATATAAGCGTTGTAGAGTAAAGGTTTTGGTCCCTTGTGAAGAGTAAGGTGCGAAGAAAGAAAGGCGATGTAAAGAGAACGCAAAACATAAGTGAAATCCAAGTGACATTACCAAGACAATTGTTACCTACTTTTGGATAATATTATTAATAATTGTTACCTACTTTTGGCGATGTAAAAAATTAATAATTTTATTTTATTGTGTTCATTATCGTAGATTTTCTTGCTTCGAACACAAATTGTAAGTTAACATGTTTATAGGTTTTAATATGACAATCTTAGTTGGTATAAAGTTTTCTTTGCAGTTGGACGGTGTAAAGATGTTAAAATCCCCAAATTTTAGTTTATTGTGTTTATATTTCATAATTTAATATCGAATTTTATTTTGAAATTTATTATGAAAAGTATTTTATTGTATGTAGAGTTTATACTTTACGATTAAGTTTTCATAAATTTGAATATTAATATTTATAAAAGTGACAATAAATTTGAATATTAATGTTCATAAAAGTGAAAAGAAGTAAAATAATAGTATTAATTATTATAATTTTTCAATCAAATAATCTATTTCAAGACTATATTATTCAATTACATTTTATTATGGAGTTTTTTTTATAATCATAATTAGATTACTACTTCATTTGTAAAATCTTAACAAATATTGTGTCTTATCAACTAAATTTTTAGATATTTCTTACTCTTCATTTAAGAGTATGAAGATTTTTTTTACTTCAAGATAAGAAAAATATCTTCAATATTAACAACTTAAAATTAATAGTTCATGCATGACTTAATATGTGTGAGAATTACTCACAATGACCAACTTCTGGCGACAATGAGTAGTCCATCTTAGCACTCGTGCATCAATAGATATTCAAGGAGACAACAAAGTGCATATGAAACTATCAAAACGAGTCTCATAGTGTCAATGACCAGTTTTGAACCTCCATCCAATAACTAAGACTTGATAGAAGGAAAACAATCACAAAATTAATTTGATTAAGTGTGTTTAACTACAAAGCTATTCTAATGGTCAAGTCCATTTGGCTCATTGTCCAAGATTTGATGTTCTCCCCACCCAATTTTAATTCTCAAAAGTAACATGTTTTCCTATTGATATAAGGCTATAAAGATAGATATCGGGTGAAATAAGAGTCCACTTAATTGTACCCTAGAGATGCCTTAACCCTTTCTAAATAACAAGTTATTATTATATCTAACCTACATACTATTGAATATACCTTTTATTAAAATGAATCCTATAAGTTTAATTATAAACCTAAGCTTAATCACACCAATAAATTATTAATTCCCATTTTTTTTTTAAATCACTTAACATGTTATCCAATACTAAAAAATATGGTTCTTTATAAACCATTTATTTAAAACTCACGCAAACACTTTATTTAAAATTATATTATGTTTTATTTATTTAAAAGTACATTTCTGATTAATATCTTATATAAAACATTCATTTAAAACTCACTCAAAACTCTTTATTTAAAGTATATTAATTTTTCATAATTTAACTTATGAAATCTCATATTTAAGATTAATATTTTAAATTAAATTATTTGTGCATGATATATGTTGAACGATTATTAAATATAATGATAATAATTTTTAGAGAAAAATTCTAAAGATGAACATATTTGTATAATAAAAAAATGTGTATTCAAAAGATAGGATAAAAAAATATAAATATAAATAAAGTAGAGGTATAGTAAATAAATAAATTTTTTTTTTTTTTAATATTTACTTCATAAACTTTTTTATATTTATGAAAACTAAAAAAAAAAACTTTTATTTAGGTGACGTTTATGGGCCAAATACCATGCTAAATAAAATATATATGATAAATAAATATAAATATAAATATGTATGGTAAATAAATATCTTTTTTTAAATTTACTCCATAAACCTCTTTATATATATGAACACTCAAAAAAGAGGTTTTTTTAGGTGAAGCCTAAGATCCAGGTTATTATTAATATCATGCAAAAAAAACCATTATTAACCCTAATATTAATATTAATATTATTATTAAATATTATGCAAAAAAAACAATGGTCCCCATTACTTGCAAAGCCTCCATAAGGTGAATACATTTATATTGAACATGGCCTCTGGTGAACCACTTTCCATGGTGAAGGAGTTGGTCTCCTTTGATAGCTTGATACAACTGGATTGCAACAGCCCTCGTAAAAAATACATGCAAGAAAATACAAGACCAAGGTCATGGGATATGTATTCCAAGTTGAATAATGGGAAAAACATCCTAGTGGGTGTCACTTCGATTTATTATGGGTAAAGGAAATTGGCAAGTCAATGGAAAAGGCTTTGGAAAGGCATGAAGCATTAATTGGCATTTTATTTATAAAAATAATGGAAATTAGGAGAAAATGAAGGTAAAAGGTTAGAGGTTGCATGTGAGGAGGAAATTGAAGTAAAATAGTGGAAAATGAAGAAATTATAAGGCTCATTGATAAAAAGGCTTATGAGGATCAATTCAGAAGATTTTGGCAAGTTTTGGGTGGAGCTCTCATTCTATTCTCTCTCTCATACTCTTCGAAGCTTAGATTTTCTTGGAACACTCTTGGATGAGTGTTGCATACTTGGGATTTGGAGCAAAAAGGCAAAGGAAAAGTAAGAAAGTGCAGGAGAACATTGGGATCAACATATTCAGTTCGATTACTTTGTAGGTATTGATTTGCATGTATTGTTTTGTTGCTAGTTTTGGCATGTATGGCACATGCATGTGGTTTCTTGGATATGATTTGTCATTGGCATGGAGTATTGCCTAAATTGAGAGTGGCTTTTCCTAGCCTTTCCATTTCCTAGATATTCATGGTTTTGTAAGTTTAAATTTTGTTATCTGGTTGGTGCTCATGTTCCTTTGGCTGTGGGTTGAGTTATTAGTTCTTGGAGCCTTGGTTGGAAAAATGCTATTGAGCCCTGTAACAACTTGGGTTGAGTTACTAGTCCTGGAGCCTTGGTTGGAAAAACTATTTGTATGCCTTGCTGGGTTGAGTTACTAGTTCTTGAGCCTTGGTTGGAGAAATGTTATGGATCCAGTAGAATATGTGGGTTGAGTTACTAGTCCTCGATACTTGCTTGGAACAAATTCTCTAGAGCCCTGGATAGCTTTTGTAGAGACCAGTCTGGTGATGGTTAGTGATGATCGACCGGGAGGTGGAATCACTGGTTGAGGGTTGAGGTGGTTTGACCTCTGGAATCCCTGGTTTGGTGTTGATAATTTTATGAGAACCCACATTCATGCTTGGAATATGACACAAGAGTGATTGGCTGAAGGGAGATTTGGTTTAGCCAATCCATGGTCGAGTGGAACATGGATGTCCCAAACCTGCTTGGACTTTAAATTTATTATTAATAACATCTTCTTTTTGGTACTCTATGATCCAAAATTATGTAAGAAGGTGATAAAATATAGAAATAATCATAAACATAGAGATGCAGCACAAACAACACTTCATTTTATTAATATCAAATACTGGAAAATTCTTACAAACAGAATGGGGAATAAACTAGTTTGGGCGATGGTATCTTATCTCTGAGAAGAGATGGGGTGGATACATGCCTCTGAATTGTTTTACAATGAGGCTCAAGGGCCTTTTTATTATTGAAAAACATGGTAAAACCCTAAACAACCAAAACCCTAACCTAGGAGATAGAACGCTAAGAGTTTGTGGGACCTGTTGGAGGTTAGTTGGCCAACCAAATTCTCGGTGTCATAACATGGTCATATTATCTCTGTTTAGCACATACAATAT
Source organism: Pinus albicaulis (assembly GCA_034641835.2). Classification (NCBI taxonomy): domain Eukaryota; kingdom Viridiplantae; phylum Streptophyta; class Pinopsida; order Pinales; family Pinaceae; genus Pinus; species Pinus albicaulis. The sequence continues at coordinate 795,228,712 of CM076570.1, read as the reverse complement.
ATCATCGGAAATATCTCTCTAATTAATACAGGTTTTTCCATATGCCCTTACCTATGGCTATGGGTCTGCTATAGACCTCAAAAAAATGTTGCTTAGGGGGTAAAAACTTCCTCAAAAGTGTAGGACACGAAAAAATGCTAAAAATAGTAAATACTACTATAAATAAGGAAACCAATGAAATCAAATGAAGTTCTACGTGGAATATGTGGGTGGCCACCAATATCCACTTGGATCATTCCTACCCCCTTAGGAAGTAATGATCCCCATTGCGTGTAGAGCCTGCATGAGGTGAGGAAATTTCTGTTGAATCTAGTACCTCGTGAACCACTTGCCTTGGTGAAGAAGTTGGCCTTATTTCGTAACTCGATATAGCTAGATCCTTTTCTCACAAGTGTTATTGATCTGTGTTTCCATTATCTGATCAATTGTGGCTTGTTCCATGTAGTCTCTATTTAACTCTATTTGTGTGAGTTGTTCTACAATGTCAGATGTGTCTAAGAATGGTTGAAAATAGGGCTGAAGGTGGTCCGCATTGAACATTGGGTGCAAACCAAGGAATGGTGGAATAATAATCTCGAAGGAATTGTCCCCTATTTTCGTGGTGATGGTGTATGCCCCATATCGGAGTGGGAAAAGCTTGTGGTGGGGCGAGGCGCTCCTTTTGCAAATGTAGTGAAACTTTATTGCCCACCTGGAACTTGTGTGGCACCCGATGTTGATCATGTCGCTGATTGTATTTAACATTGGATCTATCCAATATGTCATGGACTTGTTGGCAGATGTGTTGAATGTGCTCAATGAATTTGTTCACCTTATTGGCTTCGGACTGGACATGAGCCGAATCTCCTTGATTAGCTGTAAATGGTATCGCCACATCAATGAGACATAGTGGCTAGAATCCCAATCCCACCTGAGAGGGTTTGTGGCCATTTGAGATGTGGAGAGCCTAGTTATAGATATGTTGGACATACGGGAGGCTTTCGTCCCATGTGCGTGGATGCTTCGAGTTGTACATGCACAGAATGTGTACGAAAATCTTGTTGACGACCTCTGTTTGGCCATCAGTTTGTGGGTGGAAAGATGTGTCCCATATCAGAGTGGGAGAATCTTATGGTGGGGCCTAGCGAGGCGCTCCTTTTGCAAATCTAGCCAAAATTTGTTGCCCACCTAGAACTTGTGTGGCACCCAATGTTGATCATGCCACTACTTCTACTTAGCATTGGATCTATCCTATATGTCATGAAATTTTTGGAGGATGTGTTGAATGTGTTCAATGAAGTTGTTCGCCTTGTCGGCTTTGGACTGGACATGAGCCAAATCTTCCTGAATAGCTATAAATGGTATGGCCACATCAATGGGACATACTGGCTAGAATACCAAGCCCACCTGAAAGGGGTTGTTTCCAGTTGAGCTGTGGAGGGCCCAGTTATACATGTGTTGGATATAAGGGAGGCTTTCATCCCATGTGTGTGGATGCTTTGACTTGTACGTGCACAGAATGTGTACGAAAATCTTGTTGACGACCTCTATTTGGCCATCAGTTTGTGAGTGGAAAGATGTGGACTTAGTGAGCTTGGTATCCAACATTGACTAGAGACTTGACCAAAATGTACTGAAGAACCTGCTATCCCGATATGAGATAATGGACTGTGGGTTCCCGAAGTGTACCCACACTCATTCAAATAAGAGTTTAGGGGTGACTTATGCTTTGATATTATTCTTTTAGGCTTCCATAATGGCCATTTTAAAGAATCTATTGATGACCACAAAAACGCAATTGTTTCCATGCTTGGTAGAAGGAAGGCCCGACATATAATCCATGGAGAAGGATTCCCAAGGTCGAATATGCGTATGAAGTAGATTATATATGCCTTAATTCTTGATGGTTGGTTTGGAAATGGAGCAGGCAATGCAGGATCTAATGTAGTTCCCAGCATCATGTCAAAGGTTTGGCCAATAGAAATACTTCTGCAGGATTGCCACTATTTTTTAGACACTAAAATGTTTAAGGACCCGACTGTAGTGTGCTTCCAAAATCATCTTGGCATGCTCACTTGAAGGAAAAAAGAATTTTCCTATGTGGCATAAAAGTGCATCCTAGAGGCTAAAATTTGTAAATTTCGTACCCTCTAGGAGCATCTTGTATGTGTTTTCGAATTCCCGATCACTTTTGTAGAGATGCGGCGAACCCAAAGTCTCGTGCCCACAAGAGTTGAGCACAATCATTAGCACCATGATAGGCGGTTGGTTGAGGAAATATGCAATGTTATTGGTGCTTCCCTTCTTGTAATTCATGTGCATATGGAATTGTTGTAGGAATATGGATTGTTTCTGGTGGCGATAGTTATGCAGCTTCCCTTGCGTCTGTATGAATTTCAAGGATTAGTGATCTGTGTGGATGACCATTTCCTTCCCCAAAATGTAATGCTTCCATTTTCAGTAGGTCTGCACAATGGAATACATTTCTTTGTCATAGGTGGGGTACTTTTGTACTCTGTATGGAAGTGTCTCATTGTGATATGCCAGTCGATTCCCCTACCGATTAAGTACTGCACCAATAACATAGTCACAGGCACTTGTCTCTATCTCAAATAGTTGTTGTAAGTCTCGTAATGTGATCACGAGTGTCGAGCAAAGGCGATTCTTCAACTCTGCCAATGCCTTTTATCGAGATTCAAAACATAATAAATTTTCTTTTTCTCCTCCCTTGGTGACTTGACTCAAAGGCCAAGTGATATGAGAGAACCCTAACATGAACTAGTGGTAGAAATTGGAAAGACCTAGAAAGTTGCAGAGCTCTATTAGAGTGGTTGGGGTTGGCTAATCCTGAATGACCTGTATCTTGGTTGGGTCCACATGCCCCCCCACTCCTCAATAGTATATCCTAGATATTGAACTTGGGTCATGCAAAAAGTGCATTTCTCAAAACTAGCACACAAATTGTGTTTCTATAGTGTTTGGAGGACCTGTCGAATGTGGTGGAGGTGCTCTTCCTAACTCTAGATGAAGATTAGGATGTCATTGAAATACACCACCATGAATGAGTTGGTGAATGTTCGCAAGATGTTGTCCATCAACCTCATGAATATTTCGGTAGAATTCGTTGGCCTAAAAGGCATGAAAAACCATTAAAAAGGGCCCTCCTTGGCTTTGAAGGCAGTCTTCCACACATCGGAGGGTTTTATTGGTACCTGGTGATACCTGGACTTTAAGTCGATATTCCTGAAATATTTGTCCCCCTTGATTTGGTCCAGAAAGTTATCAGCCTGTGAGATTAGATACCTATTCTAGACAGTGAACTTTTTCAGCGCCCGTTAGTCAATATAGAGTGTCCAAGTCCCATCCTTCATCTGCACCAACACAATCAGGCTCCCACGGGGTGATGAACTCAGACAGATATGAACTTTCTGCAGAAAATCTTGAATTTTCCTCTTGATTTCGTCGTTCTCTAGAACAGAGCGCCAATATATTAGTAAATTGAGTAGCGGCATGCCTGGGGTAAAATTGATGGAGTTCTTGACCTGAAAATGTAGAGGTACCCTTGTGGGTGAGGTGAAGATGTCACCATACTCATCCACGACCTTGTACTTCTGTTTTTTCGATGTGGAGGAGACATTTCTAGAGGTTGTGGCTATAGTCTTATTCTTTCCATGAGGTCGGATCATCAGAAAAATAAATTTTTCGAATTTGGAAATAAGTTTACTGCATTTTTTTGTAGTAACCAAGGAGGTGGAGGTAGGAGGTGCTACCTCCAGTATCCTGGACAGGTTATATCCCAAAGTAAAAAGAACATTGCGAGGCGTAGACTCATACAAAACATGTTACTTCCACAAGTATGGTTGGCCTATAAATGCACTACAAACATCAAGAGGAGAAATATCAGATAATATCACATCCGTCAAGGGCTTAATGTTTAGGGAAAGTGACATTGTCGCAGAGATATTTTCCTTGGTGAAGCCACCTGATGGTGCATGGTTGTGGGTGTGTTGTGGTCGGCAAGCCCAGCTTCTTCACAACCTTTGCTAAAATGAGGTTTTTTGGCTCCCACTTTCAAAAATGAACTATAGCAGGGAACCTCCACCCACATCTAGGAATGGAAGAGTCTCTCCCCCTCGTATAGATCTTCAAGTTCCTTCTTCTATATCTTGGTGGTGGAAACAATGGCGTTGGACTCTGCATCGATAATCAACTTCCATTTTTCATTCCCCTTTTTGGGTTATGACACAGAGTTGGAACATGCATCTGATTCGCAATCCTTCAGCTTAGCCACCAGTGACTGCTTTTCCCAACACTCACTTATGTTGTTAGTAGAGCTCTTATGGAGCTCACACCACTTTCCTATGTCCTTCTTTGGATTTGCGGTGTTGTTCTTCACTTGTGCATTTGGTGGATTGTCCAGGCCTGCCCTGCCTTGGATTTGTCCTTTCTTCTGCAGTTGGGGGTTCCTTTCCCTTGCTTCTGATTCACACATCCAAACACTTTCTTCTTCTATTTGAATATCCACTCAAGCTTGGAAACATACCGGTATGCTGCACTTAGAGAGGATATGTCGAGGAACTCCATTTCCTCATAAATGTATCTGTGCAGATAACTACGGTATTTCAACACCAAATGTTTCTTTGAATCTTTGATATGAAACTTTGTGCGCAGGGTATGGAACAGATTCACTAGCTCATGCACATCTTGATCCATTTGCTACCACAACATATTCCATTGTATGTACTTGTTCTCATAGCTCCCCATGGGATAATATTATTCCTTGATGGTGTATCGAAAATAATTCCAAGTGGGTGCGACCGAGAATAGGTAGGTTCCCCTCTTGTCCTTTTACTCATAGTAGGTTTCCCACTAGTCCTTGACATGGGGGGTGGCTTTGAGGAGTTCAAAAGTGATATTTTCCCGATTGTAAAAGTTATGAACTCATAAATATCCTTCTAATAGATTTGATCATCTATCTATTACGTCTACATATATTTGGCCCTCAAATATGGGAATGTCAAAATTTAATTGTACCATAAAATGAGTGAATCCTCCAGAGTGGTTTTTGGATGAAGGAATGTCATTGGTGGGTAGTCGTTGAAGGATTCGAGCAAATTTATCCATCATCACGTTCTTTTGTTTTTTGAGGGCATCCTCAAGAAATATTTTGATAGGATATCCTGATCCCTTGTCTTTATTTTCTTCCGCTATGGGAGGGTGTCAGGGTTTGCGAGGCTGATCTTCCAAAGGTTCAACAAGATCAATCCCTAACTCCTTATATCCCAACCTCATTGGGGACATGCAAAGAAAAAATGAGAAAGAGCAGACTAATTTGATACCACTGATGCAGACTTACAAAAGAACGGGATAAATATAGAAATAAACATATACGTAGAGATGCAGTAGGAATAAAACTTCACTTCATTAATATCAAATACTGGAAAATTCTTACAGACGTAATGGAGAATAAGCTAGCTCATGCGATGGTAGCTTATCTCTGAGAAGGGATGTGGCAGTTACATGCCTCTGAACTGTGTCACATTGAGGCTCGAGGGCATTTTTATTATTTAAAAACATGGGAAAACCATAAAAAACCAAAACCATAACTCAAGGAGATGGAATGCCAAGAGTTTGTGGGCCCCGTTTGGGTTTTTTGGGCAGCCCACTTCCCAAGGTTGTAAATTGGTCATATTATATTTGTTGGGCATGTACAATATCTCGTTGGAAATATCTTTCAAATTATTATAGGTATCGCTGCAAGCCCCTTCCTATGGGTAGGGGCTTGTTGCAGACCTAAAAAAAACATTGTTTAGGGGGTCAAAACTGCTCCGAAAGTCTATGACTTGAAAAATTGCTAAAATAGTAAATGTTTTTATAAATAAGGAAACTCATGAAACCGACTAGAGGTCTAGGTGGAATAGGTGGGTGGCCACCAATATCCGCCTGGATCACTCTATGGGTAAATATGATTGTTTATATGTCATTTGTATGGCTATTATATACTTTTTGTTTATGTTGGTTATATGTTGGCTAGGAGCATGTTTTATGATGGTGATGATGTATGGACCTCACCATGTTTTGATCTATAAATGAATGAAAAATTAATATATGACCTAATAGATGATAATGCAGCTAATGCGATAAGGAATCAATGCTTCTTAGAAATTCTCAAATAAATATGAGACCCTTATGCTTAGATATGTTGTTTAAACCTGTAGAATGCATATTTTTCACATGTTTGATGAAACACCTATCATGGATAGCAGGGGTCTAATCAATTCCTTGTTCAAATATTTTCATATATATCTTTGTTTTAATGCTAATTTTCATTTTTTGGAAGTTTCGTGGAGCTCTAGGCAGTGGCCTTGTTATGTGGATTAATCCCTCTTGTGGACAAGAACGATCTCCCTAGTATTCTATGAATAGCTAGAAACAAACATCCATTTGTAAATCATTTTCTCTAGATTATTTCAATTCAGAATTATTATAAACAAAGAAAGAGGACATGCCCCTACCTTGAAATCCAACGTTTGGTGTAATATTTTATCCAGTCGTTCCAAAGAGGCTTCTTCAGTAAGTAGAACCTGCAATCAAAGACAGACAAAAGAATTAAAAGAATCTGCAACGTAAAATAATTAAGAATAGCTAATCCAACTTAGTGATCAAGGAGTCTAAGTATTGAATTATTCAAATAAGAAAAAGAACAACTCAATGATAAAAGGAGATCCATATGTATTATCTGGAATGAAAAGAGTAACTTTACAACTTGATGCCTTGATGTGGTACATGTTTCTCTTGGGGTCCTGAACAATCCAACTTAGTGATCAAGGAGTCTAAGTATTGAATTATTCAAATAAGAAAAAGAACAACTCAATGATAAAAGGAGATCCATATGTATTATCTTGAATGAAAAGAGTAACTTTACAACTTGATGCCTTGATGTGGTACATGTTTCTCTTGGGGTCCTGAAAAATCGTTCCTCCTTTAGTTTGACAAGCCTTCCTCTCTTTGAACCAACATCGAGTTATGGAAATAAGGGTGTGATCATTCTAATGCCAAAAAAAACTAGTGTAGAGAGTATGCTCTCTTGAGATTTTCTTCAGCAATTACCATATACAAGGTATAGTCTACCCTTGATACTGAAACATGAGCTTAATTTATAGGGAAATGGAGGTAGTTTAAGTTTCATGAAGAGGGGGATGGATTCATCTCATGAAGGGATTTGAGCTTCGTAGACCAAGGGATAAGCTCCATGATTGGAGAGATAGAGCTCCATGAGTGGAGGGATAAAGCTTGAACTCATCATGCCTCTAGAAGCTTCCAATTGGGAGAATATTCAACCAACTGGGCTTCTAGAACTTACTTTTTCATTTATTTGACTTTTTACTATGGTCCAAAGGTTTTATAAGTGGAACGTGCAGGAGCTACCGTAGGCTATAGAACAAATATCTGCGCACCCGCCGGAAACGGCTAGGAAAAGTATGGATTTGGACTTTTAAGGGTTTTAATGAGATTTTTTCCAATTCCAAGACTTGGTTTGGGAACATTGTGGTTTTTTAATTCTAAGGGAGCATAATATAGGTAGTGATGAACTTATATGGATAGTCAAATGTCATCGTGACAAAATAATGTGTAACAGATTTCCTCCTAAAGTGCGAAGTCTGAGGTTGTCCTCAAGAGTGAATTACTTTATCATTCCGAGGATTGGGTTGTGGACACACTGGTCGAAAACCTATAAAAACATTCAATGCAAGAATATATATATATATATATATATATATATATATCATCGTTGAGGTAGGCATTCCCATAATCAGATCAAAAACTAACTAAATTTTCTGGTACAAATATGATTTTAATATTACATCAATAGTAGACACAGTATGGGCGCAGCCATCTGTCATAAGTAGTATACTGTATCATGAATAATAAAACTCCTCACAGCCTAGAAGGTGGAAACTAGATCCAAGGTCTTGATTTCCGCTTCCCGAAATAGTACGATTCTATCCATGTGATTGATTGTGTCGAAGTGGAACATGGTAGAAACCACTTGATTACCAGTAAATGATGTGAACTATTAACAAGTGTGAGAGAAATGACCAATAATGACAATGGCTCTCAAAGTACTTAGCACAATCCATGAAGTGTGAATGAATGATTTACAGTCGAACACTTCATAGAATCATTCAATCGAAGATCAATGATGCAATTTGTCATCGAAGATAAGAAACCTGCCATTAGGGCATGCAGATCCCAAGGCATTTATAGGATTCTAGATCAAATTTCTAGATGATGAGCTGTCGTCGATAGAAAGTGATCCATTGTAGGAAAGCCCATGACATGAAACCATTAGATCAAGTTATGAAGAAATATTTGCAAGGACTAACTCAGGGATGGTCAACGCGAATGGAGATAAAGTTTTGCAATGAATGGTTTATTTGAATTTTCTCTTGAACACATAACGACACTACAGATGGTTTGGTAACAATTGATCTAAAGCTAATACCTAGAAACTGGCTGAAGAATTTCAATGTGGTTTGATTAATTATTAGACAAAGGATTTTCCCGACCCAGGTACAAGTGTGACAAAGTTTCTTGTTCAAGAGTGGTATACTACTTTTCAAACAAGGGTGACAACTGGATTCTTTTTCTCTCTTTTTCCCCCACCATTACTGGCAAGTACCACTTTATTTTTTTACAAGCTTGAGTAGGATAAAATTTTCCTGTTTGTGTAAGCTCATCCTTTTGATAAGTCCATCTTAGTATTAAAATAGAACCTTAAGAAGGATTGGTTCAGTCCTGTTGTAATCGACAGGTCCTTTACTCTTAAGTTTTAATGAGTCGAGTATAGGATAAACTCGACATTTTTCAGTTTTAGGGAGTCAGAAGAAAAACATAATTAAACTCTGTGGTTGTAATTTTTCATAAATTTAGTCTCTCAAGCCCGAAAAAGGATAAAATAATATAGGAGAGAACTCTATTGAACATGATTAGTCAACGTATAACTTTTTTCGTAAATATTCCATTTCTGTTCGGAAAAGGGGTAAACTTATACTGAAGGGACGACTATTCATTTCCTTTAACGAGTTGGAATAGTCAAGTACTTGGCAATATTTTGATGTTTAGAGAGTCTGAAAAGGGCTTAAAAGAGAAATCTTTGGTTGTGCTTTTTCGTAATTTTAAAAATCCTGAAAAAGTGATAAAAGTAGACTCAGTTGACCGACTTTCAATTTCATTTACGAGTAGGAAAATACAGAAAGAACTCAGAATTTTCATGTGTCTTACGAGAATAAAATATAGAAAAATAATCTCAAGATTTTCATGAGTTTAATGAGTCTTGAAAATAATAACCAAAATGGACTCAAGATAGGTTTCATTTTTATACAAGCTTGAAAGATAGGAAAAATTATGCTTGAGAGTAGTTTCATTTTTACACAAGCTTGAAACGTAGTAAACTGTGCTTGAGATAGGTTTGAATGCCCCACAACCATAACTTGCTAGAGAACATGCCCCCCAAGCTTCATTTCATTCACCTAAGTGGACTACTAGTTACTAATAGGTGGATGGAATGAAGGTTCATTTATGAGATCAGATGAAAGACTCAACTTGACACGTACGAGATCTAATAAAAGACTCAACTCAATTAGGAGAGGATTTGTTTCATTTTTTAATGAGCTTGACACAGGAAAAGAACTATGATCATTTCCTGATTCATTTTTTAATGAAGTTGACACAGGAAAATAACTATCCTCATAGCTTGATTCATTCTTTTACGAGGTTGACATAGTAAAAGAGCTATCCTCATGAGGGCCTATTTCATTTTTTAACGAGGTTGACACAGTAAAATAATTATCCTCATGAGGGTCTATTTCATTTTTTAACGAGGTTGACACAGTAAAAGAAACTATCTTCAAGGTGACATGTTTCATTTTTTCACGAGTTTGGCATAGGAAAAGAACTATCCTCATTGCCTGATTCATTTTTTAACGAGGTTGACATAGGAAAAGAACTATCCTCATGAGAACCTATTTCATTTTTTAACAAGGTTGACACAGGAAAAGAACCATCCTCTGGATGAGTCACAATCATGGCTTCCAACTAGAAGAGACACAGGGATACCCCTCGATCATGGCTTCCAAGAGATCTTCATGAGAAGGAAGAACTGTTCTCTGGAAGGAAAACATGTCAAGGGACTCAATAGGGATAAGAACATCATGTTCAAATACCCCTATATAATTCACCATGTCAATTATCGGATCTAAGTCAAAGGAAGTCGAGCAAATAGTGAGAGGCTTGCTTGTATCGGTAACTGAAAACATGGGACTAGTTGCCACATAATTAACCCGTGGTGGGGTAGATACCACTTCCATTGTGAGGGAAAGACATGACACGAAAGAGTGTAGATACAAAAACTTTCATTTCATATACATAGTCTCACCCAAGGTGCAAATTGAAATACAAGGGTCCTCGAACTACCATAAGATCAATATAGACATTTTTACCTTCCAAGGTAATAGGAAACTTAGGAAGGATCCCTAAAGGTTCACTAATATTTTTGTTAAAAGCTGAGATATTCTGTGTAATAGGCACAAGCTAAGGAGAAACCAAAGCATTCCAAGCAAGCGAGGATAAAATACTAATAGAAGCACCTTCATCTACATTCGTGTGGTGCACATTCTTACCACAAGCCTTCACAATGATTTGGAAAGGGATGGATGAAGGAAGATGAGGTTCTCTAAGTCTATTACAATCAAAGAAAAAGACCTCAATACTTGGAGGGGGTTCTGTAGAAACATGTGAAATTTCCCCTTGCATTGAAGAATCCAATGTAACAAGAAGAACCTGAGCAGTATGAATTTCACTCTCTACAAGGAGAGTGGGATTGACTTTATGTGAAATTGAGTCGACCACTTGATCAACTAATGGATCATCAACCTGAGTGATATGAGTTTCAATATCCAATGGAAGAGTGGGATTGATTGTACTTGGAATGAGATCAATCACTTCGTCAAATGACGGTAGGTTGGGAGAAAGTTTACGGTAACCAGTTGGAAGTTGTTCCTGTGGAAAAGTAAGGTTTTCCAACAATTTTGAGACTTCATACATGTGAGGGAAAATATGAGTTTGATGACTCCCTTTGCATAACCTACAAGGAAAACTCACTTTACCCTTTTTCCAAGGAACCTAACTATCATTGGTTGATGGATCAACGGTAAGTTGATGAGATTTTTCAGACCATACTTCCGAGAACTTAGTAGTACCAGGAAAATTGATAAGGAAGTGGTCACCCTTACAAATCTTTCAAGGGTATTTGATTTTACGATGCATGTTGGAGGTTTCCACAACATTATCAACACTTACAGCCATGATTGGTTGGTTGACTTCTTTCTCATCTTTCTTCTTCTTCTTATTCCCTTTCTCCCACCTACTTACTAGCATCAAGGTTTTTACCAAGAGAAGAAGAAGAAAGGGAGGAATACATGTTGGTGATGTTGATATGGTGAACTCTATTGAGGTGAAGCATCGAGTTGAGGTGGAAAAATTTGAGTATTCTAGGCCAACGAAGTTGAAAATAACCATACCGGTAAACCTATGGTAAATCCAGGTAATGACAATGTAGCCATATAAGATGGCAATAGTTCTGAAATTTACCTCAACAATGATATATATATATATATATATATATATATATATATATATATATATATATATATATGCTTGCATTGAATGTTTTTACAAGTTTTCGGCCGGTGTGTCCACAATCCAATCCTCAGAATGATAAAGCACTTCACTCTTTAGAACAACCTCAGACTTCGCACTTTAGGGGCCAATCTGTTACACGTTATTTTGTCACCATGACATTTGACTGTCCATTTAGGTTCATCACTACCTATATTATGCACCCTTAGAAGTCAAAAACCCTAATGTTCCCAAACCAAGTCTTGGAATTGGAAAAAAGCTCATTAAAACCCTTAAAAGTCTAACTCTGCACTTTTCCTTGCCCTCTCCTGTGGGCCTGTGGATATTTTTTCTATAGCCTGTGGCAGCTCCCACACATTATGCTTATAAAACATGCAGACCCCCGTAAAATGTCAAATAAAGGAAAAGGTAAGTTCTAGAAGCCCAGCTTGTCGAATATTCTCCCAAATGGAAGCTTCTAGAGGCACGATTAGTTTGAGCTTTATCCCTCCACTCATCGAGCTCTATCCCTCCACTCATGGAGCTTAAACCTTGGTCTATGGAGCTCAAATTCCTTCATGACAAGAATCCATCCCCCTCTTCATGGAACTAAAACTACCTCCATTTCCCTATAAATTGAGCTCATGTTTCAGTCTCAAGGGTAGACTATACCTTGTTTATGGTAATTGTTGAATAAATTCTCAAGAGAGCATACTCTCTACACTAGTTGTTGTTGGCATGAGAATTATCACACCCATATTTCCATAACTCCATGATGGTTCCAAGAGAGGAAGGCTTGTCAAAATAAAGGAGGAATGATTGTTGAGGACCCTGGGAGAATCTTGTATGACATCAATGCATCAGATTGTAAAGTTACTCTTTTCATTCAAGATTGTACATATGGATCTCCTTTCTCATTGATTTTTTCTTGTTATGATTTGAATAATTCAATACTTATACTCCTTGATCATTAATCTTGAATAGTTGTTCTTAATTATTATATGTTGCAGGTGCTTTTAATTCCCCAGCGGAGTCGCCAATTCGCTATGCATATTAATCGCTCTTGTGGACAAGAGCGATCTCCCTAGCATTCTACGAATAGCTAGAAACAAACATCCATTTGTAGATCATTTTATCTAGGTTATTTTCAATTCAAAATTATTTTAAACAAAGAAAGAGGACATGCCGCTACCTTGAAACCCAACGTTCAGTGCTATCTTTTATCCAATCGCTCCAAAAAGGCTTCTTTAGTAAGTAGAACTTGCAATCAAAGACAGACAAAAGAATTAAAAGCACCTGCAACATATAATAATTAAGAATGGCTAATCTAACTTTGTGATCAAGGAGTTTGAGTATTGAATTATTCAAATAAGCACAAGAACAACTCAATGAGAAAAGGATATCCATATGTATTATCTTGAATGAAAAGAGTAACTTTACAACCTGATGCCTTGATGTCATACAAGATTCTCCCAAGGTCCTCAACAATCATTCCTCCTTTAGTTTGACAAGCCTTCCTCTCTTGAAACCATCATGGAGTTATGGAAATAAGGGTGTGATCATTCTCATGCCAACAACAACTAGTGTAGAGCATATGCTCTTATGAGAATTTATTCAACAATTACCATATACAAGGTATAGTCTACCCTTGAGACTGAAACATGAGCTCAATTCATAGGGAAATGGAGATAGTTTCAGTTCCATGAAGAGGGGGATGGATTCCTCTCATGAAGGTATTTGAGCTCCATATACCAAGGGATAAGCTTGATGAGTGGAGAGATAGAGCTCCATGAGTGGAGGGATAAAGCTCGAACTGATCGCGCCTCTATAAGCTTCCAGTTGGGAGACTATTCGACCAGTTGGGCTTCTAGAACTTATTTTTTTCTTTATTTGACTTTTTAATGGGGTTCGCAGGTTTTATAAGCAGAATGTGCGAGAGCTACCGCAGGCTATAGAACAAATATCCGCAAACCCACATGAAAGGGCTGGGAAAAGTATGGAGTTAGACTTTTAAGGGTTTTAATGAGTTTTTTTTCAATTCCAAGACTTGGTTTGGGAACATTAGGGTTTTTGACTTATAAGGGAGCATAATATAGGTAGTGATGAATATATATGGATATTCAAATGTCATGGTGACAAAATAACGTGTAATAGGCCTAATTCCTGGCCCTCTGGCAAAAAATTTAGAGTCATTGGCACAAAACTAATTGGAAAATTCTGCAGTCATACGCTTTCCTTAATGTGGGAACAAATATACATCCTAGTCACATGCATTCCCATGTCAAGGGAGTGATTGAGGCTGTAATGCAACAAAATTTCAATTTGTCTAAGGGAATGGTCACCTATATGGTTTGGATGGATCTTGGGAGTTCTATTGCATGTGTAAAAGGCCAGGTTTTCTTTGTTCTGTCAGTTCCACTTCCTTAAATATGCATAGTTATTTGAATCATATAAAATTAGCCTCTCATCACATGTTAACCCCATTTGGATGGTCACTTTGGTAGATGTGGGGAGAGGGTGTTACAAAGTGATATCATAGCAATGTTTCATTCTCCTTGGGTGATGTGTAGTTTTCATTGTCCATAGATGAATGTGTTGTCATATGTACATGTCAGTTTCATATGTGTTATTTATGTTTATGGACAATGTGATTGTTGTATATACATGATATTGGTCATAGTTGTAGTGGTGTCATCATGTGAAATTTGATGGTGTTTTTTATTTGATGTGGTCGTCATGACTGTATGTCGGTTATGCATTTGTTATGCATGTCAGTGTCTATAGATTGTTGTGCATGCATTTTCATGGTTATGGTTATTCATGCATAGTAAGTTAGATATGAATCATGAGGTCATTATATGTAGTTATGTCATCATGATGTTTTTGATAATATATGATGTTGAAATGTTGGCTAACATAGAGTAAAAGATGCAGCACTAGAATTTGGGGTACGAGCGGATCATCATATAGGTATTGTATGTTTGGCATGCAGGTATGTTAGTTAATGGATTTTTATAATCATTATGGTTACTTATATGCTCCTAATTCTATTGTTATTTTTGTTACATGTATGATAAATTCTAGTTAATCATTGTGACAATATGTAGATGCGTCGGTTAGTCGTAAACAATATTAACTTGTTGTTATATGAATTATTGTCATATGCATGAGGGTTATCGTCATTTTACTTAGAATATTATATGTATCATGCTAATTTGGATTCTCCTGTGTGTGTGGTTAGGGTTATTACGTTCATGTATGAGTCGTTATATTTGTGATAATGTGTTGTAATCATCTAGACTAACTATGCATATGTGATTGTTATGCATCAATGAAAAAATTTTATGACTTTATGATGTCAACATGTTAGCTAGTTACTGTTATGGATATCATGGCCTTATTTATGTTTGTGTTGATATGTTGAGAAATTATATGGTGCTAATATAGATTGATTGTTCAGAAAAGATAGCCTCCCATGAAATACATTAAGGTATGAGTTTTCTTATGTTGTCTACTTGGTGCTTGACTATTTGATTATGCCATCTATTTGGTGTTTGATTGTTTAGTGTATTTTATGTCATCTAGTTTATTTATATAACATGTTACGTTTACAGTTTGTTTTAATGTTTGATTAATTTCATGATATGAGTATGTGTATGTAATATTGCACAAAGAAATGATCTTGTGTTAAGATGGTTTCATTAACACATATGTGTTGAGACAACTGATATGTACTTGAGTAAAAGTAAGTTATAGTGGTAGTGTTATGATTTATGATTATGAGTTTCTTTTTTATTATGGCATGGTTGATAGTCTTGGTAATGGTTAATTTAAATCACTATATATGATATCTTTATCTTTGGAACATGTGCCTAACATGTGTGACTAGTTGTAGGGAAACATGCTTGGTATTAGCGTGACAAGATAATAGTTGATTTTTTATATATAGCTCACACTTAGCTGGTGTGACAGTGCATAGTAAGAGTCAATTACAACAAGCTAAAAGGTAAAATAACTGAATGTGGGTGCGGATTCCTTTGACTATGTTTGGAAGCCATAATTCCAAATGAATTAGTGCTTTGCATACAAGAAGTCTTCTTAACCTAGATTTTGTCTGACATTATGTGGATATATAATATATTCCTAAACATGATTTTGACAGGTGTATTAGATAGTTTCTAGTTATATCTAGGTCCATCAAGGAAGTTGGAGTCCCTTGAAATATGGTATGGATGTGTTTAATTAAATGTCAGTGTGCTTATCACAACAAGGTAAGGTAACTAGTATATTGTTATATTTGTTTATACACTAGTAGTTATGAGTCTATGGTGGTTTGATAGAGGGAATTACATGGAAAAGAGATTTTCATGAAATTTTGAACACAACTTAAGTTGATCTTTCCTTGGAGGCTTTGGGAACCATGAGGATGGATTCATGGTTTTTGTTGCTAGTTTTATGATTTCGGTCTGTTGTGATTTTTTTGTGACTGATTTACAATTTTTTTATATCTAGTGGATACATATGCCACTTTGTTTTTTGTATCGTATTTGTATTTTTTTATGGTTTTATATTCATTTATTCTTGGTTTTTACTTTTATTCTTTGAGAGCCTTAGGAATTGGTTTGATAAAGAGGAAATTTAATGAAGCTTGGGAAGGGTTGAATGAAACCTAGCAGGTAATGTAAGACCCAAATGAAGCTCCATGCATGAGTAAGGGCAGTTGAATGTAAGAGTATGACAGTCGGTTGGGTTAGTTTGGTCCATTGGTGTAAATGTACGGTAGTGGGAAAATCATGAGAAATATAACATGAAAGGTAAAGAAAATGGATTTGAGATAACATATTCCTTGGCTATGATTAGGAACTGTTGTTCTCAAGCTTTTGCATTATGTGCACAAATAAATGGATTTCTCTTAACCTTGACGTTATGATATTTGGTAATTATGTTGTGATCATGACTATGATAATATCTATATATGTATATATATGCATGTATGTATGTCATTTACTAACAGGGTCATGATTTATTTATATTGATGTTTATATATGCATATATGTATGTATGTATGTATGTATGTATGTCACTGACTCAAAGGGTTGTTAGGATTTTTTTTTTCTAGTGTTCACATATATATATATATATATATATAGGTTTTGGGCAGGGTTGTCATGGATCGAGATTGTTCTATGCTGATGTTTATATGTAAATATGTATGTATG
Source organism: Pinus albicaulis (assembly GCA_034641835.2). Classification (NCBI taxonomy): domain Eukaryota; kingdom Viridiplantae; phylum Streptophyta; class Pinopsida; order Pinales; family Pinaceae; genus Pinus; species Pinus albicaulis. Next base: position 795,211,835 of record CM076570.1, on the reverse strand, counting down.
TAAGTCATTGGCTATCAGGGTTAGTAGTGATCATTCTTGTGGAGGAATGATTTCTTATGTAGGTGAATGGAACGAAGAAGTTCTTGGCTTATGAGGAATCGAGTGGGAAGAATAACCCTGACAGATCTACATGGTCAGCATAATGTGGGTATTAGTTGATTTTATGTGATTATACTATGTATGTGTCTATGTTCTGTCATGTAATGCTAAGGGGTAAATTAGCAGAATGAAAGCAGTGTGATATGTGGCATGCTGAAGCATGCAGGAATAGTGGAGATACACTAGAAGAAAGTTTTCTTGGTAGAGATAGCATGTGGTATCTCGATGTGTAGTAATAATATTGTATATATGTTGTACATGTTGCACTTGTGATGTTGTGTAGATGTAGTTTTGTGTATATGTGATACTATGTATATGTTCTTTTGTATTGCTATTTACAAATGGTTTTTCAGACATGCAATGCTTTGTAGAGATGGAATTGTGTACATGTTGTTTATGCAATGTTATGTATAGATGGTGTTGTGACCATGCTGTTTATGCAATGATATGCATAGATGTTGTTGTGTACATTTTGTTTGTGCAGTACTGGGTATAAATGGTGCTATGTGCATGTTGGATATGCGATGTTGTGTACATATCGTACTAAGTGCATGTTGGATATGCATTGCTATGTACATATGGTCCTTTCTTCATGTTTTTATATGCAGTGCTGTCTACATATGGCGTGGTGTCCATGTTGCACATATGGTGTTATGTACATGTGGTGTTGTGTGCATGGAGTGTCCTGTACATGTTTTACATGGGGTGTTGTGTGCAGGTGGTGATGTGCACATGTCATGCATGTGGTGTTCTGTACATGTCATGCATGTGGTGTTGTTTCCACATTGTGTAAGTGGTGTTTTGTATATCTAGTGTTGTATACACATTGTGCAGGTAGTGATGTGTATATGTGGTGTTGTGTACATGATGTGCATGTCGTACCTGCTTTGTTGTGCACATGTGGTATTGTGTGCATGATGTACATGTAGTTTTTTGTATGTGTGGTATTGTGTATGTGCATTGCGTAGTTGTGGTATTATGCCAAGTGTAATCATTTTTTTGTACTCTATCTGTGTGTATATGTATTTTGTCTTACACTGGGTGTAAGTGTATGTGTTGTGTCGTGCACCAGATGTAGGTGTATGTGTTGTATGTGGGTGTAGGTGCATGTATTGTATGTTTTTTTCTACTATGTGTAGGTTTAAATGTGTGATGCATACTATGTGTATGTGTACGTGGTTAAAGAGAAGGCAATGGGTGCCTGTTAAGTGTGGCAATTGATCCGATGTGCATATGGAAAGGACAAAGGATAAAGTTAGAAGCAAAGGATTGATTGAAGGATAAGAATTAGTGTTTTATTTTAGTTTTTATTATGCATGTGACATATGAGTCTTGTTTATGATGGTCACATGTGATTTGTGATTTTAATTTATAATGGTTGTGTTTTCAGATAACTAGATGTGATATGTTTATACATGATGATTTGATCAAACAACTAGTTTGCTTGTTATGATAAGGAGTGATCAGAATTTTAAGTGTAACTTATTGATGGTCCACCGATGAGGCATGATGTGAATTTATTTCAATTTATTTTGAATCTAATGGCGGTTATGTGCTTGGTACCAGAAATCATGGAAATTTCTAGTTTGACATGGTTGAAACCAACTACAAGAACTAGCAGCATCAGTGAAAAGAAATTGGAATGTGCAACAATATTTTTGCAAAGCACTTCAAGAGTAGGGCCATTATGGGACACTAATACCCAATAGTGTCCATTGATTTACATGAGAATGCTATGACCCATATGATGGTTTTGAGGTAGGGATATGCCTTTATTTTTGGACCTTTCAATGCGAGGAAATCTTACCAAGGGATGGGTTTCCTGAGGGACTATGTAGGAGATAAGGGGATGTGTATGAAACTTGGAAGGTGTGTGACTATATGCAAGCAGGTGACCAAATTTCACGAGGGACTTTGTAGTAAAGAATGGAAGGTTGGGGATGGATTTCCTTTGGCCATTACCATTTCCAGATGGAATGATATGCACATTGGGAGTGCACTCTGGAACAACGAGTTGGTAATTTTTCATTGAAAAGACAACATTGTAGGATTGTAGTGTTGAACATTGGATACAACTTTGACTTTGGAAGTGGATTCTAGAATTCCTCAAAAGGAGTTGAATCCTATTATTACTTTGAGGGTGGAGGTGTGAGCCTCTATATTCCCTTCTTGTGGATGGAGCCATTGTATCCTTTTATTTGTTGTTTAAGAAAATGTACCTATGTATATATTATTATAAATATTGTATCGAGCTAAATTTATAAAGAGACATAAATAGTATGGTTATTTTTTAGTTGAATCAAATGTGCATAAGTATATATGTGGTTGTTATTGTAAATAACGTAATGAGTTGTGTTATAAAGCTCCAGTAAACAATATGAGTATCATGTTTTCAACAGTGGTCATTACAAATATTGAAACACGTTATGTCATAAAGCTCCATGGGAATTATGTTTTGTTTTCAATAATTTGTTGGTTGATAGGTGTGATTGAACATCGAGGATGCTGTTCCCCCAAGGGGTAGGGTTCTGTAACAAACCTGGTCAAAAATACATGTAAAAAAATATAATACCAAGGTCATGGGATATGTATTCCAAGCTGAATGGTGGGAAAAAAATCCTAGTGTGTGTCACTTCAATTTATTAAGGCTAAAGGAAATTGGAAAAGGAAATGGAAAAGACTTTGCAAAGGCATGAGGCATTAATTTCCATTTTATTTATGAAAATAGTTTAAATTAGGAGAAAAGGAAGGTGAAAGGTCGCAAGTGGCATTTGAGGATGAAATTGAAGGAAAATAATGGAAAATGAAGAAATTAGAGTCCTCATTGATAAAACAGATTTTGAGGATTAGTTCATAAGATTTTGGCAGGTTTTGGGTGGAACTCTCATTCTATTCTCTTTCTCATACTCTTGGACACTTAGAGTTTCTTGGAGCACTCTTATAGGAGTGTGGAATACTTGGGATTTGGAGAAAGAAGGAAAAGGAAAATAAAGAGAGCACAGAAAACATCAGGATCATAAACTAAAACTTTATTTGATTGTAGGTATGAAGGTGCATGTATGGTTTCCTTGCTAGTTTTGGAATGCATGACACATGTCTGTGGTTTCTTGGTTATGATATTTCATTGGAATGGAGCATTTCGCGTATTGACAATGGTTTTTCCTAGCCTTTCCATTTCCTGGATATCCAGGGTGTTGTGGTTTTTAATTTTTTTATATGGTTGGTTCTCATGTTCCTTTGGTTTTGGGTTGAGTTATTAGTTCCTGGTACCTTGCTTGGACAAACGCTCTAAGGCCCTGTAACATCTTGGGTTGAGTTACTAGTCCTATAGCCTTGGTTGGAAAAATGCTCTAAAGCCCTTCGTGGGATGAATTACTAATCCTCAAGCCTTTTTTAGACAGACAACAATTATGGGTTGAGTTACTAGTCTTGGAGCCTTTTTTGGAACAAACACTCTCAAGCCCTAGACAGGTTGGGTAGAGACCAATCTGGTGATTGTTAGTGATGTCCAACCTAGAGGTGGAATCACTGGTTGAGGGTTGATGTGATTTGGCCTCTGAAAGCCCTGGTTTGGTGTTTATGGTTTTTTTATATTACATCCGACACTCATGCTTGGAATATGGCATGGGGGTGATTGGATGAAGAGAGATTTGGTTTAGCCAATATATGGTTGAGTGGAACGTGGAACTCCAAAACCTGGTTGGCCTTAACATTGATTATTAAGAGCTTATTCTATGTCGTACTCTATGGGTAAATATACCTTTTTATATGTGTTTTTTATGGCTATTATATCCTTTCTATTTCTATTGGTTATATGATGGTTATGAGCATGTTTTATGATAGTGATGATGTATGATTCTCATCATGTTTTTTTTGTATAAGTGAATGAACAATGAATATATTACCTAATAGATGATAATGAAAATAGTGTGATAAGGAATAAATGCTTCTAATAAATTCTTACATAAGTATGAGACCCCTATGTTCAAACTTGTTGTTTAAACCTATAGAATGCATATTTATGCCATGTTTGACGAAATGAATGCCATGGATAAAGGGGTCCAGTTAGGTCCTTGTTCAAGTATTTTCTTCTAAAGTTTCTTGGAGTTCTGGGAAGTGGCATGAGTCCTAGCCTTGGAAAGGTGGCACAAAATCTGGAGTTGCTACAAGATAACTACTTGGAAAAGTGCCCAGTCCCCAACTTGACTTGTTGTGGGAGAAGCTATAGGTCCTAGTCACATGCATGCCCATGTAAAGGGAACGAATGAGGCTCTAATGCAGAAAAATGTCAGTTTCTCTCAGGGGTTTTTCACCTAGATGGGTGGGATGGCTCCTAGGGCTCCTGCTACATGATTAGAAGGTCAGTTTGTTTGTGTTCCATTACTTCCACTTCCTTAACTATAAATAAGGAGTTGAATTAGATCAGCGTAACCTATTTGCACATTTTTACCCCGATTGGATGGTTACATAGATATATGTGGGAGGAGAGTGTTATAGATTTGTATCAAAGCCAAGTTTCATTCTCCTTAGTTGCGTTGAGGCCTCAAAATTCACTGCAAAAACATGGGGGATGACCACCAAGTCCGGAACTTAAAGAAATTCCTTTTATGTTTGGAATGGTGGCTCCGATTGGTTTAGCTAGGTCCAGTTACCTTATCTCAATCTCTGTTGGATTAAAATATGACATTTACCTACCAATGGGAAAGAGAAATTAGATCATTTCTCTTGCATATTGGTTAAGAAAGTGATCCTTAAGCTAATTTGGGCTTAGCCAAGTCACAATTAAAGTTTTGCGTCTTGGGGAAGAGGACTTTTTAAGAATGTAGAATTTAATCTATACACAAAATTATTCTAAGATGAAAGCAAAAGTAACTAAGATGCAAGCAAAAGGAACTATCTTAGTCCTATCTCAATTAGGCAGATATAGATATGTCCTAAACGAGAGCAAGATATTTTAAATAATTGGGATTTAAATATGTTGGATTATAATGAATATCAAACTAACGAAGTAGTTCAATTAACTAACATTAGGAATACAAACACATCCTATCTAGAGACCTCTTAACTGAAATAATAAATCAACAACACTGAAGAAGAAGTTCTCAAAATGATATTGATCATTTAACAGTAACTTTAATTATTAAACAATAATATGTGGAAATAGTTCACAACATATCACTATTCAATAAATCAGTTTTATAAGACATATTTTTGAGTAAATAGTTACTTATAAATCAAAATTCAACCCATAAGAGTAGAGACAAATAATAACATAAAATTGAGGAAAATTTATCATACCGACAATAGTGCACAAATATGGAAGTAAATTGACACATTCCTGTTATCATAAAATGAAACTAGCATTTAAAATAATAGTATTATAAATACCAATTTATATATTCCATTTCTCTAGCTCTGGTCTCTAATAGTATTTTACAATCTCTAAACTTATTCTTTCAAAACCATAGCTACAATAGTGCAAACTCTGTTCATTATACGTAACTCAGAATGTAAAAAAAAAACCTCAATAATCTCCATATTTGAGATTCCTCTCCTCCCACCTACAACTATGAATTGTTATTACGGAAGTGATTTTAGAATTCCAAAATTGCAGAGGAGAGAAGCCCATATTACATTTTGCAATCTGTTATTTATAATATTTACAAAAGGATTTCTTCATAAGAAAGTTTGTTTGACGAGTGGTTTTGATCAATCAATTTTAATTGGTTTAAATCATATTATTAATTTTCTAGATCCTTCTCATAGATTGAGATCTTATTCTTCTCATCTTTTCAACTATTTTCCTGCAAAAACAAATAAAAAACAAAATTAAAATTCAAAAATAAAATCAAAATGCCAAATCTAGAAATTAAAATAAATCCAATCAAAACTTAATTAAATAAATAATTGAAAGGAAATCTAAGCTTTCTTTTGATGTCTATGTTGATCTAATTGGTCAAAGATATCATTGATGAATGGATCTGCTCTTAGAAGAAGTTATGGGCAAATTAAAATGCAGAAAATAAAACTCAGAAAAATTATTTTGTTTAAAAATTCGGGGGATGATCGTCTATTGATTTTTAGACCTAATAAATGAACAAGTATATTAATCAAACCTCCTCATAAATGTTGTTCTCAATTTTATCTTTCGAATGAGCTATCTTGGGTCTCATTTTGTCAAGTAAACCCTATTTATGAGCTTCCAAAGATGATGAGTGAAAATTGCCAGAATTCTGGAAATTCTATTGCCTGGGCTAAAAAATCAGAATTTTTTTATTAATTTCTTATCCTAAATTAGATTATAGTTTTTAATTAATTAATACTAATTAATTGTAATTATATCATCAATTTTGATTAAGAATAATTTAATCGTAAACAGAATCAAACTAATTAAAAAATGATTTATTGATTAATTAAAATATTAAAATATTTATTAATATTATAATTTAAATTATAATTAAAATATAATTAAAATATAATATTAATTATAATGTTATATAATATAATATATTTTGATTAATAATTCAAAATATTTTATAATTCCAACCACGTGAGAGATAGAGAGGAGGACTGGAGTGGAGAGGTGAGTACTAATATGAAGAGAGAGGAGGGATAAGGGAGGAGAGAATTATGAGGTAAGCATGAGGTATGGTGAGGTGAGATGGAGGGTGAGTGAGGTGAGGGTGAGGTCATGAGAGTCATGAGGAGAATCACGAAACTTTGTATTAAAATACTTAACTCGTCACATAAAAACCCAAATCACATATCGCATCTCAAGTTTTTAAATATTTTTTTTGTTTGATTTAAAAAACATTACGATATTGTTGATATTTTTTGGAGAAAATCTCTTGGATATGCCAAAAATAGGTTTTGTTGCAAAACTGATGGCATCAAATCAGCATGAGGAGATATTCTATCCTAGTTTGGTGTGATAGAATTAATTATTCAGTTTCTTCTCTCTTCTATAAATTGTAAGCCTGTAGAGACAAAACATATGAGATGTGAGGTGTGAGGAAGAGGAAGTGCATATGAGAAAATCTGCTGTTGTAATCTCATGTTGATGAATAAGATTGTGATACCTCTGTTTGGTGGATGTAGCCCAGATTGGTTGGGTGAACCACGTTAATCGTTGTCTTCATTTTTTATTGTTGTGTGTATGATTTTATTTAGTTTTCCACTGTGTGAATTCTAACAAATATGCGATGTGCGATGTATCGCATCCCAAATTTTTATACTTCGGCTTTTTAAATCATTTCAAATTGCATCGGATTTTTGGCTTTTTTAAATATATGTGTTTAAAGAAACATTTAAAAGTTTGTGATATGCTATTTGCGATATATTTCAATCTCAATATCGCATTGAAACATTAATTTCAATCGCATTTTTGAAATTGGAATTTTGGAAGTAAGAATGTGTTGTGAAATGGGGCCCACATTGATTAACCATCCTACATTTTAGACTATAGTCATTTTTGCAATTTTGGAGTTTTGGGTTTGGCAATTTGTTTTAAAATAACAAGTTGGAGTAAATTACCAAGATCCTGAAACATGTTTTCGTTTATTGTATAATTTGGCTGGTCATTTTGTACGACCATTAAAATAAAAAAATAAAAAAATAAAAAGAATTATTAAAAATTAACGAAAAATTTAATAGTTACAATGAAGACTATTTTAATTTCGAAAATTAAAATATTGTTACATTTTATACATTTTTTAGCCCAAGTGAAAAAATGATCAAACGTCAAAAGAGTCCCATTTACAAATCGGTTGGCCAAATGAAGCGAAACAATTATTGTTGGAAGGATTATGCAAAACCAGATTCAATGCAACAATCAAAATAGAAATTCGATAAAAAATGAAAAATGAAAAAATTCCAAAATAATTAACTTAATCAAAATCCTAAAATGTGTTTTAACCAAAAATTTTGTAGAAAGGGTCCCCATTATTTGAAGTACATAAGTCAGGAATGCGAGGGTTGGGTTTTACCACAACAATGGTGACATGGGGGAGAAGAACCAGTTATCTCTGATTAAAAATAATGAACTTAAATTTACCCAAAGGTTAAAAATAATGGAAATCATGAAATCGTCTAACATTAAAACATTTCCATAGGTCATACATAATTGATTAAGAAATATGAGTTTGTAAAGATAAGTACTTAAAACAGACTCGAGTAAAAGTGATGAATCCAAACTTGGGAAAATTTTGTTTTCTAAAACTTCCTCATATGAAATATAGAATAAGGTAGATATAGGAGTTTTTGATAAAGCATATATCCATTTTATTATTTTCTCTAACATTGCTTCGCTGCAAGCAAGCCTGAACAATACCCCAGTGAAGTTGTCTTTTATGCCATACAAGCCTCTTTTATAATTTCCTTAGGAGGCCCATTTTAGACGTCAAAATTCCCCTAATGCAAACTCTTTCCCTGTAACTCTCAATCAAAGGCTTTTATGTGGAGGGGTGGGATGGATTCATTGTATTAAAATAAAATCAATTCTTTCATTGAAAAATTAAACCCAATTACTTAGAAAGGATGTGTGTTCCTTTATGAAAAATATTTAAAGAAAGATGGATTTACAGTTCCATAAGGATATGCCTTGAATGATAAATAAAATTCACTTAAATGGATAGAGTAAATTGTTTCCCATGTATGTCAACAATTTTAAGGTAAGAAAAAGTCCTTTCACATAAGTCACGGCAATGTCACCAAAATCAAATCAAAGCTGAAAGTAAAAGGAAATTAATTCTTAAACTATAAGAAAAATAAATCAACGAATAAAAATTGAAGAAAGAAAAAACTAAAAGAAAAACAAAATTTAAAATTTAAACTCTAACAAGACTGCTTGTATGAATTTATCAACAAAGTAATATAAAAGAAAATAAGCATATGTACGTTCATTCCTATGTTGATATTTTAAAATTTTTATCTTGCAGAGTTATAAGTAATGAGGTTCTCAAAATTTAGAGGGTGAATAGAAGTGATGATAGATAATATGTTGAATGAGAAGTCTTTGTCTGTTGCAAATTTTCTTCTTGGAGACAAAACCTGCATAAAATCATATTAACTATTCTCTAATAAAATCAATGCTTAAAGAAACAGACTAGAGATTTAGAAACTCCCTAGTCTAGCTAATTTGATGAGGATCATTACTGCTTCTCTCAAAAATATCATAGGGCAGAAAGCAAATGACCTTCAAAAATTGATTTGGTAGAGGTGTGAAAGGTTTATGAAGACCTGTAGAAATAGAGTTCAAGATCAACAAAAATAAAATATCAACGAAGAAATGAAAATAAATGAAAGTGGGCACATGAAATTTACCATTGGTGAAATGCATTTAATCTTACCTGAAATGTATCATTTTCTCCAAGAAAAGATAAATTTTTCCTTTAATTAAAATTAAAATCATGAAGAATTTTAATTAATTGAAATATTATTGACCCAAAATCATTATTTATTAAATATAAAGTAAAACAAGCAGTGAACTAAAAGAAATCAATGTTTCATGTTCAACGAATCATAAATAAATCCAATCCATCAAGAATGAGGGTGAAGATATGCCTCGTTATGAATTGAAATGATGAATGTTCTTTTTATTCTTCCATTATGAATTTATATCAGTCCCAAAGTATTGAAATTTATTCAAAATCCTGAATAATGTAACAATATAAAAAGAGGATTTGAATATTAATATGATAATTATCGAGCAAAATTCAAAATAGAAGAGAAAAAATATGAATTAATCATCGTATAGGTCAGTTCCTTGCCAAATGTTTTTCATTGTGAGGTTCTTTGCCATACATAACTTAAAAGTTGTGACTTCCATCTTTGCCAATATGCGATTGAATTTTTTTTATAATAATTAAAAGAAAATGGTGGACAGTCGAATATCAAAATTTATCACATTAGAATATCTTTAAGACAAAGTTTCATTTGAGTTTAGCGATGTGATATAACTATGGCAATGGAAATGTTACGATACGAGAATGTGTGATGGGAAACTACGAAGGGGTGAATGTGATATCGGATAATATTTGTATCAGAATGTTGAATTTGTTCAAAAAAATGAAACATCGATATTATTCTTGTGATAATGAAAATGAAATAAATTATTCATGCAGCGTCACTACAAATGTCAAAATATACACGCAGAAATTTGGTTTTACAACCCACACAAATGGTGACCAACCACAGATGGTTTCACTTCGCATCTTTTACCACTTATCTTCCCGTAGATTTCCCAACTTAATTCTTTTGCAATTTTGCAATTTTTTGATTTCGAAATTCGTAACGAACTCCACACTGCTCATTGCAACTTTTAACATTTAATATATTACCTATCTCATGCGATATGTGATATGCGTAGCATCGCATCACAATCTCCTTACCTTATATTTTACCGCATCGCAACTAATATAATTTACTGGGTGAGGTCTTAACAATAACCACTAAAATTGCTGATATTTGAAACCTTGTTAGGTGTGATTTAAACTCCATCATTGATCTCAATTAGATCTAATGGTCCTCAGTGTTCCCTTACTGTTCTGATTTGCGTCGCAATTCAAACAAATTATTATGTGTTTATATGTCGATTAAGAATGTACCTGATATTTTTATTATATGGATTTAATCTCATATCGGGTACGGGACATTGAGAATTTTTAAACGTATGCCCCTACCATTATTGTGATTGAATGGATGCAATATTTTTATGAACTTGATTTAAATTTTATATCGGGTCCAGAATTGTGTGGTCATCACAATATTTATAGAAACCAACTATCAGATATATGAAATGCAAAATGTGATATGCTACGTATCATTTTGCGAGAGAGTGAGTGAAAAATAACATCAAAGGTATTGCATTAGAATTTTTTATCAATAATGCTAAGAGTCGCTTGTGATGGAATATTGTGGTAGAAATAGTTGTGATATGGGTGATGCAATATCGGACGGAAAGTTCATTGGAGATCGACGGGAATGAGAATATTTGGAGATCAGAGATATTTGGTGTATGCTCATTTCAGAGCGTCCAATATGCGATTTGCGATATATAATGAGCCATATGTGGGTCCGATGATTTCTTAAAGTATTCAATTAAAAAATAAGCGATTGATTTAACTTTTCTTTTTGAATAAACAACCCTTTAATATTTTAATTAACTGTCAGAATATCTAATTGAAAGTACTTTTATCATAATTTTCTTATAAAGAAAGTTATGAAATATAATAATCTGATATGATTGTTCCGAGAATTTATTAAGATTTATCAAGGTTCAATGAATAGAAATAAAATTAAATAACCCTCAAATTTTAGAGGAAATCATAAATACTTCCAGAAACGTGTCTTAGATTTTGAAAAAAAGGGTTGGTTGCTTGCTTATCTCAGATCTACATAATCAAGTTAATGAAGACATGCACAGAAAACAAAATAGAAATAAGAAACAACCTGTTAAAGAAAAATAAACAATAGATGACGATGAACCTGTAAAGACATACTTGGAAGAATTTTGATTGTAAGTTTACCTCATAAATCTTCAAGTTCTCCCAATTTTTCTCAAAATTTGTAGAAATTCATCATCACCTCCTTATTTTAATCTAAAATGCTAAGTAATGAATTTTTTGAAATTGCATCATTTTCAAAATTACATCAGAAGACAAGAGTGGTAAAAATGAGTTCTTAGAATTACTTGTGAATCAAAACTTGTCAAGTGGTAAAAAAATCTTGGAATTTCTTCATGTATGATCAATGTTATGAATTTTGAAAAACAAGAGAATTGAAGGCTTGAAAAATAAGCATGATATGATAATTCAAGAGCTTCTAAAATTCTCTAGGATTATTTTCTATAATTGAAATGTGATGCCCAAAAGAAATTGGATTCATTACTTGTTTTAATGAAAACCTGAAATAATGAAATAAATCCAAACGGAAAGGAAAATTAATCTATTCCTATTTGTAACTCAATGAGGGAAACATGACTAGGTATAGTCATACATCCAATGTAACCATTCTCTCATTTTGATTCTTGCATTTATGTACATGTCAAACATTAAGAACAATTCAAATATAATTAAACTAAGAAAACTAAATCTAAAAGCAGAATGTATCTTTATTGTTAATAGCTTATTCACTATTACCTTCTCTTGAAATCCCATTTCCAACTGAATTTCAATTGGATCATAGAAATTTGGATGGATTTCTATTACTGAGTGGGAGAGGTTTAAAAAAGAAGATGACAGGCGAGGTTGTAGAAATGATATTTCAGAAACAATGGCCTGTGTGATTTTGTTAGTGTTGTGTTCAAGTGCTAAATTATTAATGATCTTTCGTGAAGGAAAACTTTCCAAATGTCTTTCAAATGGATCAATGAAAAATTGATGGAAGTTCGATAGATCCAACAAAATATTATTAATTGAATTAGATTGCTGGTCATAAAGTGAAAATACACTCTCTTGTTGGCACTGTTCTTGAGAAGTAAGAAGTAATTGATAAGGAATGAGCATCAATTGAAATTGGAAGTTTAATAATTCTTGATGTTTACAGTGATAATTTGAAGCTTCATTTCCTCATTGAGGCAATGCATCAATTGAGTGTTTAATATTGAGTTTTTCAATATGCCAACACAAAGTATCTAAAAATATAGGAATAAAAATAGAAAAGAAATCTGAAATTAAAAATAAATGATGAAATAATAACGAAATTGAATCATAGTTTACACTAGCATTACAATTATTGTTACAACAAAATTGGGACTGACTTAAAGCTATTTCCTCTTCACAAGAATTGGGCATAATAATGTAATTAGAATGATTATTGATACCCACTTGTGAATAAGAGAGAGGGCCATGACTATAAATAGGAATATGTGAGCTTGATCATCATAAAAATCATAGATTGGAATGGTTTCTTGAATGCTGAAATCATAAGTATGATTAATTGTTTGAAAATGAGAACTCTTTGAAATAATTTCTAAATCAGATTGTTCTTCATTTTCACATGTGATTAAATTTTGATTATGAGGATTCAATTTTAAAGAAGACAAATCAATATCTTTAATATCAAAGTAGCTATCATATATGACCTTATGAAATTCATTAGAATTCCCTTTGATCTCACCTAATGTATCAAAAAAAAGAAGGAATATTGAGCTCATGTTCATTAATGCGAGAATAATTATCATTAATAAATTCTATATCCTGATAAAAAATAATTGGCAATTCATTTAGATCAGCCTCTCTATTTTCTAAAATATTATTAACGTGAAGAAAGGATAAATTATTATTAGAAAAATTATCAAGATAAAGGGAAAAATATGAATATGAAACAATGTATTTGAAAATGTCTCTATTTGAAAACTCTTGTGCATTTTCTTCATTGGAAAAATTAGATTTAAGATCATTTACTTGGTTACTTATTTTTTCTTGAAGAATGTTACTTTTTTGTCATAAATTTTCCATTTTCTCATCGCAAAAGAATTCATAATTCTGTATAGCAGATTGCGTATTATTGGAAACTATAATTTCTGTTGGTACTTGCCGAATTATGCTCTAATTTTCTGATTCTAATTCACATTGATTTTCATATTTCAAAGCGGTGTTTTATTCAACAATGTTGCTAATATATTTTTGTGGTTGATTGGTGAAATCTTCCAAGATTTGTGATTGAGATTCATTGACATGTGAAGGTGCACCTTGATCTTTATTAATACTATAGGAAATGTCCAGAAATTGAAGTAATTGATTATACAAAATAGAGGCCACTTCATCATCATTTTTTTGTACCTCTATATTGGAATTCTCACTTATGTCAATTAAATTAGAAGGAGATTGATCAAAGCTTGAAATAATTTCACATGGATTATGAATGGAAGCAAGAGATAAAATATGTTCAAACCAATCTAATAATTCTTCTTTCGAAGGTTTTTCTTCAAATTTAGATTTTAAACAAGTTAAACGAAATATGATGGTAAAATCAATTAAATACTAAACTTCAAACCTCCGTAGATCTTAAAAATCGTCACATACCTGTTCATAGATATATCTATCAAATTTACAAAGGAAAATTATAATTAATTGTTCCCTAGTGTGGATTGAGGCAACTAGAAGTGATTGACACCAACTTCTGGCTTTTGCCAAGAATGTAAGAGTAAAAATCTTGCATAAAATTTCCTCATCAATATCATAAAAAGTAGAATTTGAAATTTTTTGAATGAATTGTAAAGCATGATTAAATGCAGAAGTATTCCTCTTACCATTAAACTTTACCTGAGACAAGATTCTTACTATTTCTGGTGAAGTATTGGAAGATGAATGTCCATAAATACAACTCCAAATTTGAAGTTTTAGAGGAGCCATTGTAGTAAAAATGAAATGTTAGAATACAAATAATCCAAAGGAAAACAAGTCTCAGGCCCTCCTTCTAGTGCCAAAATGTTGGGGCCTCGAAATTCGCTGGAACAGCATGGGGGATGACCACCCAGTCCTGACCTTAAAGCAGTTCCTTTTTCATTTGGAATGGTGGCTCTAACTTGTTTAACTGGGTCCAGTTACCTTCTCTTGATTTCCATTGGCTTAAAATATGACTTTTACCTACCAATGGGAAAGAGACATCAAATCATTTATCTTGTCGACCGAACAACAAAGTGATCATTAAGCTAATTTGGGATTAGCCAAGCCACAATTAAAGTTTTTCCTCTTCGGGGAAGAGGACTTTTTAAGGATGTAGAATTTAATATATATGAAAAATTATTATAAGATGCAAGCAGAAGGAACTATCTTAATCCTATATCAATTAGGAAGATATAGATGTATCCTAACCGAGAGCAAGATATTTTAAATAATTGGGATTTAAATATGTCTGGCTTATAATGAATATCAAGCTAACGAAGTAGTTTAATTAAATGGAATTAGGAATACCAAACACATCCTATATAGAGACCTTTTAACTAAAATAATCAATCAACAACACTCAGGAAGAAGTTATCAAAATGATATTGATAATTTAATTAGTAACTTGAATTATTAAACAATAATATGCGGAAATAGTTCACAACATATCATTATTCAATAAATCAGCTTTATAAGACATATTTCTAATTAAATACTTACTCAGAAATTAGAATTAATCCCATAAGAGTAGAGATAAATAATAACATAAAATTGAGGGAAATTTTTCATACCAACAATAGTGCACAAATATGGAATTAAATTGACACATTCATGTTATCATAAAATGAAACCAACATTTAAAATAATAGTATTATAAAATACCATTTTACTCAGTCCATTTCTCTAGCTCTGGTCTCGAACACTCTTTTACAATTTCTGAAATTCAGCTTTCAAAACCGAAGCTACAATAGTGGAAACTCTGTTCATTATACATAACTCAGAATGTAAAAAAAAAAAAAAACCTCAATAATATCCAGATCTGAGATTCCTCTCCTCCCACCTACAACTCTAAATTCTTATTACAGAAGTTCTTTTATAATTCTAGAATTGTAGAGGAGAGAAGCCCATATTACATTTTGCAATATGCTATTTATAATATTTACAAAAGGATTTCTTCATAAGAAAGTTTGTTTGAAGAGTGGTTTTTCTCAATAAATTTTCATTGGTTCAAATCATAGTATTCATTTTTTGGAGCCTTATCATTGATTGATATATTATTCTTCTCATCTCTTCAACTATTTTCTTGTAAAAACAAATCAAAAACAAAATTAAAATGTAAAAATAAAATCAAAATGCCAAATCTAGAAATTAAAATAAATCCAATCAAAACTTAATTAGATAAATAACTAAAAGGAAATCTAAGATTTATTTTGATGTCTGTGCTGATCTGATTGGTCAAAAATATCATTGACAAATGGATCTGCTCTTAGAAGAAGTTATGGGAAAATTAAAATGCAAAAAATAAAACTCATAAAATTGATTTTGTTTAAAAATTATGAGCATGATCTTCTTCTGATTTTTAGGCTCAATAAATGATAAAATATATTAATGAAACCTCCTCATAAATGTTCTCAATTTTATCTATCCAACAAGCTATCTTGGGTCTCATTTGGTTAAGTAAAACTCTATTTATGAGCTTCCAAATATGATGAGTTAAAATTGCCAGAATTATGGAAATTCTATTGCTTGGGCTAAAATATCAGAAATTTTTATGAATTTCTAATCCTAAATTAGATTACAGTTTTTAATTAATTAATACTGATTAATTGTAACTATATCATTAATATTAAGTAGGAATAAATTAATCATAAACAGAATCAAACTAATTAAAAAATAATTTATTGATTAATTAAAATATTAAAATATTATATTAATATTATAATTTGAATTATATTAAAATTATAGTTAAAATATAATATTACTTATAATGTTATATAATATAATATATTTTAATTTCCCAGATGCAGGTGAAAATCACGGTTAGGGTGATGATGGGACTTGGGTATGGCAAGTGGGGGAGCCACTTGGCCACCCAAGCTTTCGACATTAGTTACAGCCAGCCCATCCATAAAACTAGCATTCAAGCCAGTGCATTTAACCATGTAGCATTAATTCAAAGTCGAGGTTGAGATAAATCCACAATGCTTGCTCGATCCACCATACGGAATTCTCTGCACACACTAGTTGTGCACATTAATGAGGTTTTAAAGATGGGAGAGCATCGAGATAGAGTAACTCAGTGCTTGAAGATGGATGTTGATTGTCGGGGCACAAACATTCCCCCTCCACCATTGTAATGAATCTTCTCACCCTTGGCAGTGCCTCCATGCTATCGCACTACCACTGGTAAGCGAAACCATCTTAGTTGTTGCATCGATTTTGGGGAAGGACTCCACCTCTCCCGCATAGGCCTTTGCAATCGATCTGCTATCACTCTAGATTTTATCCTCTCCCTGCACAATTTTGTCTCTCTGCCTCTCTCGTCACCTGCGTCTCTACCCTCCACCATGCCGCGTTTGAGACATCGCATGAGATGTCAAAGTGGCAATTCAAGAGGCCGCTCCCCTCATGTTCCTTCCACTTCCAATTCGGATTCCTCCTTGCCCTCCTCGGAATAATTTTCTGGTAGATATCTGAACACTTGTAGTGGGCAATGTAGACTTCACCATGTTAACCCTTTTCAAAACCCCCCTATCAATTTTCCCTCAAACACTCCCTAGACTGCCCAATTTTTCTTCAATTGTTCTCTGAACAGACCCCATATCTTTGCCTTGATTGCGTTGGTCTTCAAGGAGTAAACCCAACAGGTTGATCTCATAATGCTTCAGACTGGAGCTTCTTCAGCATTAGCTAAGGAAATGGACAAGTAGTATAAGTAGGCGACCAAGCATAAAGGAAAAGCTCTTGAAGGTGAGAAGAAGGTCTGCAGTGAGCGCTCCAAGCAAAGTGAAGCCCAAGGCGTGGACAAGCAAAAGGAAGAAGATGATATGGAGGCTTACAGGTGCTTTATCCTGGAGGAACCTTCTCCTCAGCATGATG
Source organism: Pinus albicaulis (assembly GCA_034641835.2). Lineage (NCBI taxonomy): Eukaryota > Viridiplantae > Streptophyta > Pinopsida > Pinales > Pinaceae > Pinus > Pinus albicaulis. The sequence goes on along the minus strand of CM076570.1, from coordinate 795,194,250 downwards.
CTTAGTCATCCCTTTAGTTTCTATTATTTGTTTCACGATTCCCACTGGGATGGGATTGTTTTTGTCTTTCCAGTTATTGATTCTAGCAGTCTTAGTCTAACAGTTTATCAACCTGGCACATTACAGTGGACATCTTTATTGACGCCCCTGCGTGGGTAGCATGGTAGAACTTTGTTTGGTTTCGACTGGTTTCCCCTATTGGGCAGTATTTTTGTGCGTTATATGTTGAATATGCCACTCTTATGGGCAAAGTCAAGGCTGCAGCCAAGATGTAAAATATTTTTCATTTTTTAATAGATTAAACTAATTCAAAATATATATATATATATATATATATATATATATATATATATATATATATATATATATATATTTTAATTAATAATTCAAAATATTTTATAAATCCAACCACATGAGAGAGAGGGAGGAGGAGTGGAGTGGAGAGGTGAGTATCAATATGAAGAGAGAGGAGGGATAAGGGAGGAGAGAATTATGAGGTAAGCATGAGGTATGGTGAGGTGAGATGGAGGGTGAGTGAGGTGAGGGTGAGGTAACGGGAGTCAAGGAGAATCACAAAGATTTGTATTAAAAGACTTAACCTAAGACATAAAAACCCAAATCGCATATCGCGTCGCAAGTTTTTAAATATTTCTTTTGTTTGATTTAAAAAATATTGCAATATGCGATGTGCGATGTATCGCTCACAAGTTTTTATAGTTAGGCTTTTTAAATCCTTTCAAGTCACATCAGAGTTTTGACATTTTTAAATATATGTGTTTAAAGAAACATTTAAAAGTTTGTGATATGCGATTTGTGGCATATTGCAATCACAATATCGCATCGCAACATTACTTTCGATCGCATATTTGCAATTTGGATTTGGAAGTAATAATGTGTTGTGAAGTGGGGCCCACGTGGATTAACCATCCTACATTTTAGACTACAGCCATTTTTGCAATTTTAGAGGTTTGGGTTTGAAAATTTATTTTAAAATAACAAGTTGGAGTAAATTACCAATATCCTGAAATGTGTTTTCGGTTATTGTATAATTTGGCTGGGTCACTTTGTAGGATCGTTAAAATAAAAAAAATTAAAAATTAAAAGAATTAGTAAAAATTAACTAAAAATTTAATATTTACAATGAAGACTATTCTAATTGCGAAAATTAAAATAATGTTAAATTTTATACATGTTTTAGGCCAAGCGAGAAAATGATCAAACTTCAAAACTGTGCCATTTACAAACCGATTGACCAAATGAAGCGAACCAGTTATCGTTGGAAAGCTTATGAAAAAATAGATTCAATGAATTAGTCAAAATAGAAATCCAATAAAAAATGAAAAATGAAAAAATCGCAAGATGGTTAACTTAATCAAAATCCTAAAAGGCGTTTTAGCCAAAAATTTTGTAGAAAGGGTCCCCATTATTTGAAGTACATAAGTAAAAAATGGGGGGGTTGTGTTTTACCACAACATGGTGATATCTAGTTTCAGTTCTCCTTGGATGACTGTGTTGTCATATGTGCATTTCAGTTGCATATGTGTTATTCATGTTCATGCACTATGTGCTTGTTGTATATCCATGGCATTGGTCATAATTTCAGTGGTTTCACCATGTGAAATTTTATGGTGTTGTTTATTGGATGTGGTCATCATGAGTGTATGTCGGTTATGCATTTGTTATGCATTTCAACGTCTATAGGTTGTTCTGAATGCATTTTTATGGTCATGGTTATGCATGCATAATAGGTTAGATATGAATTTTGAGGTAATTTTATGTATTTATGTCATCATGATGTTGTTGATAAGATATGATGCTGATACGTTGGCTAAGATAGAGCAGGAGATGCAACGCTAGAATTTGGGGTAAGAGCATATCATCATACATGTATTGTATGTTTGACATGCAGGCATTTTTTTTAATGGATTTTTATAATCATTAGGGTTACTTATATGCTCGTCATTCTATTTTTATTGTGGTTACATGTACTACAAATGATATTTAATCAGTGTGATCATATGTACATGCATTAGTTAGTCATGAACGATAGTAACTTGTTGGTATATGCATTATGGTGCTATGCATGAGGGTTATGGTCATTGTACTTAGGATCTTGATGCTATATATATCATGCTAATTTTTATTTTCCTATGCAAATGGTTAGGGTTATTACATTCATTTATGAGTCGATATATTTTTGATATTGTGTTGTACTAATCTAGATTGACTATGCATGTGTGATTGCTATGCATGAATGTCATTTTTTTATGAGTTTATGATGTGAACATGTTAGATAGTTATTGTTATGGATATCATGACCTTATTTATGTTTTAATTCATACATTGATAAATTATATGGTGCTAATATATTTTTATTGTGCAAACAAGATAGCCTCCCCTGAGATGCATTAAGGTATGAGTTTTCTTATGCCATCTACTTGGTGATTGATTTTTTTGATTATGTCATATATTTGGTGTTTGAGTGTTTTGTGTCTATTATGTCATCTAGCTGATTTATCTAACATGTTATGTTTATAGTCTCTTTGAATGTTTGATTAATTGTATGATATGAGTATGTGTGTATAAGATTGCATGAAGAAATGATCTTGTTTTAAGATGGTTGTACTAACACATACGTGTTGAGACAACTGATATGTACTTGAGTATAAGTAGGTGATAGTGTTAGTATTATGATTTATTACTATGAGTTTATTGTTGATTATGGCATGTTTGCTAGTATTGGTAAAGGTTAATTTCAATTACTAGATATGATGTCTTCATATTTGGAATATGTGGCTAACATGTGTGACCAGTTGTAGGGAAACATGCTTGGTATTAGCGTGACAAGATAATAGTTGATTTCTGTATATAAATAGCAGTTGGGTGATGTGACAATGCATAATAATACTAGATTGCAGCAAGGTAATAGGTAAAAGAAAGGAACTTGGATGAGAATACTTTTGAATATGTTTGGAAACTCTACTTCCAAATGAACGAGTGATTTTTATACAGGAAGTCTTCTTAGCCTAGATTTTGTTTGTCATTATGTGGATACATGTTATATTCCTAAACATGTATTTGACATGTATATTAGCTAGTTTCTATTTATATATATAGGTACGTTAAGGGATTTGGAGTCCCTTGAGAGATGTTATGGAAGTGTTCAGCTATAGGTTAGCGTGCTTGGCACAAAATGGTAAGATCACTAGTATATTGTTATATTTGTATATACACTGGAAGTTATGTGTTTATGAATGTATGATACAGGGAATTGCATGGAAAAGAGAATACCATGAAATTCTGAACAAGGCTCAGGTTTAGCTTTCCTTGGAGGGTTTGCAAACCATGGGGATGGATTCATGGTTTTTTTTTTCTAATTTTATGCTTTCAGTCTTTTGTGCTTGAATTGCAGTTTTGTTTATGTCTAGTGCATACCTATGGCACTTTGTTTTTCATGCTATATTGTTATTGGTTTTTAGTGTTTTATCTTAATTTCTTATTGTTATTTCCTTTTATTTTTTGAGATCCTTGGGAATTGGTTTGGGAAAGAGGAAAGCTAACGAAGATTAATACGGGATGAATAAAACCTAACAGGTAATGTAAGGCCCGAATGAAGCTCGGTGCATGAGTAAGGGGAGCTGAAGGTATGAGTATGATAAGTGATTTGATTAGTTGGGTCCATTGGCGTAAATGGACCGTGGTAGGAAAATAATGATAAATGTAACATGAAATGTAAATAAAATGGATATGAGATAACATATGCTTTGGTTATGATTGCGAAGTGGTGTTCTCAATGTTGTGCATTTTATGCATGGATAAAGAGAGTTATCTTAACCTTGACCTTATGATATCTGGTAATTATTTTATGGTCTTGATTAGGATAATGTATGTAAATGTATATATGCATTTATGTATGTAGTTGTATGACGTGATCATGATTACTTTATGTTGATGTTTATATATGCATATATGTATGTATGTATGTATGTATGTATGTCGTTGACTTACAAGGTCGTTAGGATTGTTTTGTCCTAGTATATATATATATATATATAATTCTCTGACAAGGTCGTTGGGGATAAGGATTTTTTTATGTTTATTTTTATATGTATGTATGTATGTCATAGTTTGACAAGGTCATCAATGATCATTCTTGTGGAGGAATGGCTTCTTATGTAGGTGAATGGCATGAAAATGTTATTGGCTTATGATGATTCAAGTGACAAGAATAACCCTGACAGATCTACAAGGTCAGTATCATGTTAGTATGAATTGATATTATGTGATTATAAAATTTATATGTCTATGTTATGGTAGGTAATGCTGAGGGGTACATTGCAGAATGAAAGAAGTATGATTTATGGAATGTTGAAGCATGCATGAATACTGGAGAGACACTAGAAGCAAGGTTTCTTGGTAGATTTAGTGTGTGGTCTCTCTATTTGTAGTAATATTTTTGTATATATACTGTACATGTTGCACTTTTGATGTTATTTACATGTGGTTTGTGTATCTATGATATTGTGTGTATGTTGTTTATGCAGTTCTATGTACAAATGGTGTTGCGTACATGAAATGCTATGTACATATGGCATTGTGTACATGTTTTTTATGCAATGTTATGTATAGATGGAATTATGTACATGTTGTTATGAAATCCTATGTATAGATGGTGTTGTGTACATGTTTTTTATGCAGTACTAGGTATAGATGGTGTTATGTGTATGTTGGATATGCGGTGCTATGTACATATCATACAAAGCACATGTTGGATACGTCGTGCTATGTATATATGGTGCTTTTTTCATGCTCCTTATGATTTTTTGTGTATATATAGCATGGTGTTCATGGTGTACATATGGTCCAATGTACATGTGGTGTTGTTTGTATGATTGTACATTTGGTGTTGTGCATATGTGGTGTCATTTACATGTTCTACATGGGGTGTTGTGTGTAGTTGGTGTTGTGTACATGTCGTGCATGTGTTGTTGTGTATATGTGGTGTTGTGTACACATATTTCATGTGTTTTTGTGTACATGTGGTATTGTGTGCATGTCATACATGCTTTGTTGTGCACATATGGTATTGTGTGCATGTTGTACATGTTGTTTTGTGTACGTGTGGTACTGTGTATGTGCATTGTGTATGCATGGTATCGTGCCACATGTATTCATTGTGTTGTACTCTATCTGTGTGTCTACATATTTTTTTTTTACACTCAGTGTAAGTTTATGTGTTGTGTCGAGCAATAGAGGTAGGTGCATGTATTGCATGTTGTTTTTTGTTATGTCTCATTGTGTGTATGTGATTCATACTATGTGTATGTGTACGTGGTTAAAGAGAATGAACTGGGTGATTTTTAGGTGAGGCAACTTATCCGATGTGCATACAGATAGGGCAAAGGATAAAGGTAGAAGAAAAGGACCAATTGAAGGAAAAGTATTAGTATTTTATTTTAGTTTTGATTGTGCATGTGATCTATGACTCTGGTTTATGATGGCTTGTGACAGGGAGTGAGGATAATTTGAAGTGTACCTTATTGATGGGCCACCGATGAGGTATGATGTGAATTTATTTTAATTTATTTTGAATCTAACGGTGGTTTCATGCTTGGTACATGAAATCATGGAAGTGTCCAGTTTGGGATGGTTGAAACCGACTATAAGAATTAGAAACATCAATGAAAGAAAATTGGAGCAAGAAGTAATATTTTGGTAAAGCTCTTTAGGAGTATTGCCATTGTGGGAAACCTGTACCAATAGTGGCCATTAATTTCCATGAGAATGCTATGACTGGTATGATTTTTTTTATGAAGGTATATGCCTTGGTTTTTGGACCTTTCAATGCAAGGAAACCTTACCAAGGGAGGGGTCACTTGAGAGGCTGTGTACAAAAGAAGGGGATGATCGTGGACCTTGGAAGGTGTGTGGCTACATGAAAGGGAGTGATTGGATTTCCTGAGGGATAGTGTAGTAGAGAAGGGAAGGTTGGGGATGGATTTTATTTTTTCATTACCATTACTAGATGGAATTAGATGCATATTGGGAGTGCTCCTTGGAACAATGAGTCAGTAACTGTTCATTGAAAAGACAACATCGTAGAATTGTAGTGTTGAAAATTGGATGCAACTTTGATTTTGGAAGTGGATTTTGGACTTCCTAGGAAGGAGGTGAATCCTAGTATTACTTTGAGAGTGGAGGTGTGAGTCTATGGATTCCCTTGTTGTGGATGCAGGCATCATATCCTTTTATTTTTTGGTTGAGAAAATGTGCATATTTGTATATGTGTATATTATTATAAATATTGTATCGAGCATAATTTATAAAGCTCCATTAAAAAAACAAATATTTTCTTATTGAAGAAAATGTGAATAAGTATATATGTGGTTGTTATTGTAAATATTGTAATGTGATGTGTTATAAATCTCTAATAACTGATATGATTGTCATGTTTTCAGGAGTGGTCATTGTAAATACTACAGTGAGTTGTGTTATAAAACTGCATGGGTAGTATGGTTTTTTTTCACCATTTTTTTGCTTTATAGGTGTCATTAAACATTGAGGATGGTGTCCCCCAAGGGGGAGGGTTCTGTAACAGCCTTGGTGAAAAATTGTTATAAACAAATATAAGACCAATGTCATGGGACAAGTATTCCAAGATGAATGGTGGGAAAAACATTCTAGTGGGTGTCACTTAGGTTTATTATGGTTAAAGGAAATTGGTAAAGACAATGGCAAAGGATTTATAAAGGCATGAGGCATTAATTGGTATTTTATTTATGAAAATAATGGAAACTAGGAGAAAATGATGGTGAAATGTCATAGGCTACATGTTAGGAGTAAATTGAAGGAAAATAATGTAAAATGAAAAAATCAATGGCCTTCTTGATAAAAATGAGACTGAGAATTAGTTCACAAGATTTTGATAGGTTTTTGGTGGATCTCTAAGTCTATTCTCTCTCTCGTACTCTTAGACACTTAGATATTCTTGGAGAACTCTTGGAGGAGTGTGGCATACTTTGGATTCGGACCAAGAAGGAAAAGGAAAAGTAGTAGAGCATAGGAGAACATCGGGATCAACAACTACATCTTGATTGCTTTGCAGGTATCAAGCTGCCCATATGGTTTCCTTGCTAGTTTTGGCATGCATGGCACATTCATGTCATTTCTTGATTATAATATGTCATTCACATGGTGTATCTCCTGGATTGAAAATGGTTTTTCCTAGCCTTTCCATTCCCTGGATAGCCATGGTGTTGTCGGTTTACTTTTTTTTTCTAGTCAGCGGTCATGTTCCTTTGGCTATGGGTTGAGTTACTAGTCCTAGATCCTTGATTGGAAAAAATATGTAGAGCCCTTGGTGGGTTTAGTTACTAGTCCGGGTGCCTTGGTTGGACAACCTCTCTGGAGCTTTGCAACAATTGTGGGTTGAGTTACCTGTCTTGGAGCCTTGGTTGGAACAAATTATTTGAAGCCCTCGATAGCTTCAGTAGAGACAAATCTAGTGATGGTTAGTGATGACCAAACGAGGGGTGGAATCACTGGTTGAGGATTGAGGTGGTTTTTAATTTGGAATCCCTGGTTTGGTGTTGATGTTTTTGTTATATGAGATCCCACTTTCATTCTTGGAATATGGTGCAGGGGTGAATAGTTGTAGAGATATTTGGTTCAGCCAACCTATGGTCAGGTGGAACATGGAAGTTCCAAACTTGGTTGGCCTTTACGTTGATTATTAAGAGATTCTTATACTTGGTACTCTATGGGTAAATATATATGTGATTTCTATGCATATTATATATTTTCTATTTCTGTTGATTATATGTTGGTTATGAGCATGTTTTATGACAGTGATGATGTATGGATCCCATAATGTTTTGATCTATAAATGAATGAAAAATGAATATATGACCTAATACATGATATGTAGCTAATGTGATAAGTCAACAATTCTTCTTAGTGGTTCTCAAATAAGTATAAGACCCCTATGCTCATATTTGTTGTTTAAACCTGTAGAATGCATATTTGTGACATGTTTGACTAAATTCCTGTCATGGCTTGTAGGGGTCTAGTTAAGTTCACGTTCAAGTATTTTCATATTATATTTGTTTCGATGTTACTTCTCATTTGTGTAATTTTCATGGAGTTCGAGGTAGTGGCCTGAGTCTTATCCCCAAAATAGTGGCACAAAATTTAGAGTTTCTTGAACAAAACTACTTGGAAAAGTCTCCATTCATAGGCTTTCCTTGATGTGGGAGTGAATATAGGTCCCATTCACATGCATTTCAATGTCAAAGGAGAGACTAAGGCTCTAATGCAACAAAATGTCAATTTTTCTCAAGGGAAATTCACCTACATGGGTTGGATGGTGCCTAGGGGATTTGTTGCATGTGTAGAAGGTTAGTTTCTTTGTGTTCCATCGATTCCTCTTCCTTAACTCTACATAGGGAGTTAAATGAGATCATAGTACCCTCTCGTCACATGTTACCCCGGTTGGGTGTTACTTGGGTCGATGTGGGAGGAGGGTGTTACATGGATACTCTACTAGCAAGTATTCTTGATCTGTGTTTCCATAATCTAGTCTATTTTGGTCTGTTCGAAGTAGCTTGGGTTGAGCTTTGTTGGTGCCAAATTCTCAATAATGTTGGATGTTTCCAACAATGGGGGGAATTATGGTTGAAATCGGTCCACATTAAATATTGGGTGCAAGCCAAGGAAATGTGGAATGTTGAGCTCAAAGGAATTTTCTCCTAGAGCCTTGGTGATGGTGTACAACCTAAATGAGAGGGGCTAAAGATTGTGGTGGGGACCAATGAGATGCTCCTTCTGCAAATTTAATCATACTTTGTGGCCCACCTAGAAATTTTTTGGCACCCGATGTTATTCATGATGTTGCTTGTACTTGTCATTTCCTCTATCCAATTTGTCATGCACTTTCTGGCCGATGTGCTGAATGCACTCAATGAAGCTATTAGCCCTATCATCTTCATATTGGACATGAGCTTAATATGCCTATGTAGATGCAAATGGTATGGCAACATCAATGGGACATAGTGGTTGGAATCCAAATCCCACCTAAAAGGGGTTGTGGCTAGTTGAGATATAGAGAGATTTGATGTAGTTGTGTTGGAAATAGGGGAAGCTTTCATCCCATGTGCATGGATGCTTTGAGTTGTACATGCACAGAATGTGCATAATCAGCCTATTGACGAACTCTGTTTAACCATAAATTTTTGGATGGAAGGTCATGGAATTATTGAGCTTCATATCCAGCATCGACTAATGGCTTGAACAAAAGGTAATTAGGAACTTCTTGTCCTGATCTTAGATAATTGATTGTGGGATCCAAAAGTGTACCCACAATCGTTCAAATAATATATTAGCAGTGGCTTATGTTGTGATGCTCTTCTTGTAGGCCACCAGAATTGCCATCTTAGAGAATATGTCGATGACCATAAAAACACAGTCATTTCCATTTTTAGTAGAAGGAATTCCTGACATGTAATCCATGGAGATGGATTCCTAAGGCTGACTAGGAATATGAAGAGGATTATATAGGACTTTCTTCTTTATTTTTGGTTAGGAAATGGCACGAGAAATGCAAGATCTGATGTACTTCCAAACAACATGTCGAAGGTTCCGCCAATAAAAATAATTCTTCTGCACTGCCACTATTTTCTTTACACTGAAATGTCCACTAACCCAACTGTGCGCATCCCAAATCATCTTGGAATGCTTGCTTGAAGGTGTCTGAGGTGGTATAACAATATGCCCTGGAGGTGAAAATTTTGACCTTGCTTGTCTTCCAGGAGCATATGGTATGTGTTGTTGAGTTCTGGATCACTCTTGTAAAGATGCAGCCACCCCAAACTCTCTTGTCCATAAGAGTCGAGCACAGTGGTCAATGTCATAACTAGTGGTCAGCTAATACAATATACAACATTATTGGCATTTCTCTTCTTGTACTTGATTTTCAAATGGAATTATTTCAGATATGTGGACCATTTCTGATGGTGATCATTCCAAAAATTTCCTTGTGACTGTATGAATTGCATGGTTTGGTTGTCTATGTGGATGATAATTTCCTTCCTCGGAATGTAATGCTTCCATTGTCAGCAACTTGACAAAATGAAATACATCTCTTTGTCATAAGTGGGAAACTTTCAAACTGTGTTTGAAAGTGTCTCACTATCATATGCCACTAGATGTCCTTACTGAGTAATAATTTCCCTGATAGCATAGTCAGAGGCATTTGTATCAATCTCAAATGGTTGTTGTAGGCTTGGTAATGTGAGCACTGGTGTATATCAGAGGCAATGCTTCAACCTGGAAAATGACTTCTGTTGGGATTCTGACTAGAATAAATTTTCTTTCACTCCACCTTAGTGATTTGACTCAAATTCCAAGTGATATGAGACAAACCCAACATGAACTTGTAGTAGAAATTGGCAAGTCCCAGAAAGATACATATATCTCTTAGAGTGGGTGGGGTTGGCCAATCTTGAATGACTTGTATCTCAGCTAGGTCTTCATGCACCCCCACTAATTAATTATGTACCCTAGACATTGAACCCTAGCCATACCAAAAGTGCATTTATCCAAATTGGCACACAAATTGTGTTGTTGCAGGGTTTGGATGATCTACTAAATATGGTGTAGGTACTCTTCCCAACTCTGGCTAAATATTATGATGTCATCCAAATACAATACCATGAATGAGTTGAGGCTACAAGATGTCATCCATAAGACACATGAAGGTTTTGGAGAAATTTTAAACGTGAAAGGCATGACTAGCCATTTGAAGAGGCCCTCCTTAGATTTGAAGGCAGTCTACCACACATCAGAGGGTTCGATTGGCACCTATTGATAACCAAACTCCAAATCAATCTTGATAAAATATTTCCCCTCTTGAGTTAGTCTAGAAGGTCATCGATCCATGGGATTGGATACCTATTCTGTAAAATGAAGTTATTCGATGCTCAATAGTCAATAAAAACAGTCTAGGTGCCATATTTCTTCTGTACCAACACAATGAGGCTCCCACGTGATGATGAACATGGCATGATGTGCCCTTTTTGCAACAACTCCTGAATTTTCCTCTCACTTTCATCATTCTTTAGAACATAGCATCGGTATATTGGTAAGTTAGGTAGCGGCGCACATGGGGTAAGATCAATGGAGTGTTGGACCTGAAAATGAATGGGTACCACTATGGTTGAGGTGACTATGCCTCTATAGTCCTCCACAACCTTTTCCATGTGTTTCTGCTATGAGGAGGATCCCTCCTTGGAGACTATGGATGTGGCAACAATATTCTTCTTTCCCTAAGGGAAAATCATAAGGAAGAAAATTTTCTTGATCTTGGAAATGATCTTACTACATTTCTTCACAAAGATGAAAGAGTTTTTGGTAGGAGGTGCTACCTTTGGTATCATGTACAGCTTATTATGCAAAGAAAAAATCACATTATGAGACATAGACTTGTACATAGAAGGACACTTCCACAACTATGGTCATCCTAATAATACATCACAAACTGCAAGTGGAGGAACATCACATAGTACCTCATTTACGAAGGGCTTGATGTTGGAGGGAAAGCGACATTGATGGCTGACGTGGAGGTATCGTCCTTGGTGAAGCCACCTGATGGTGTATGGATGTGGGTGTGGTGTGGTCGGTAGGCCTAATCACTTCATGACCTCTACTAATATGAGGTTATTTTGGCTTTCGCTATCAATAATGAATTGCAATGAAGAACCGTACACACACATACATGAATGGAAGAGTTGCTCCCCCTCCTCTAGATATTCGGGCTATATATTCTGGATTTTGGTGGTATAAATGGTGGCACTGGGCTCCACATAAATAATCTGTTTCCATTTTTCATTCCCCTTGTCTGTTTTTGACTCATAGTCGGAACATGCGTCTGATTTTGGAGCCTTCAACTCAACCACTAGTGACTTCTTGGCTGGACACTCACTTGCTTTGCAAGTTGGACTCTTATGGAACACAGACCATTTCCCTATTTCCTTCATTATCTTTGTGGTGTTTCTCTTTTCTTGTCCCTTTGAAGGGTTGTCCTGGGTCATCTCGCCTTATATTTCTCCTTTTTCCTGTGGCTTGGGGGTGCCTTTCCCTTACTTGATATTTGTACATCCAAAGTCTCACTTCTTCTGCTTAAATTTATGCTAAATCTTGGCAGCATAGTAGTATACTGCACCAAGCAAGTATATTTCCAAAAATATATATTTTCTCTTGAATGTATTCTTGAAAGAAACTATGGTACTTGAGCACCAGATGCTTTTCAAAATCTTTGATACCTAATTTTGTGCACAGGGTATGGAAAATATTCTCTAACTCGTGAGCATATTGATCTATTTACTGTTGAAATGTTCTCCATTGTATAAAATTGTCCTCATAGCTCCTCACGACGTAATATTGTTCCTTGATGGCATATCGAAAAGAATTCCAAGTGGGTGTGGTTGAAAATAATGATATTTCTCTCTCATCCCTATGTTCACAGTAGGTTTCCCACCAATCCTTTACATGGGCGACAACTTTGAGGAGTGCCAAAGTAATATTTTCCCAATTTTAAAAGTCATGAACCAAAAAATATACTTCCAACAAATTTAACCATCTATCAACGACATTTTCATCTATCTGGACTTCAAATATGGCAATGTGTAACACCCACTTCCAACATATTCCCAATTCAGTGGCCAACTGGGGTAAACATGTGCTGAAAGACTACTAATATGAGATTCAAC